>WAAG01015822.1:29534-149740 GCA_013390105.1 Tichodroma muraria | reverse complement strand
CAGAAGGATTCCCCTCTCCTGACTGACAAAAGACAGAATAGACAACCCTGCCATTTTCAGACACGTTCTCTGTGAGTGCCTTGCCCTTACTTGGGAGGTAATTTCTCAGCATAAACTCTTGGTAGGCTGCTGACAGTAGCTTGGTCCTTTGTGTAACACAGAAGGCTGGGAGACATTTGCTCCTGCTGAGTGCAAAGCAAGGTGAGAGTGGAAATGACACCCTTGCCCACTGCTAAACTCTGCCTGCCTGTGAATGGCTGGTTCAGATCTCCTTTTCATCCTGCAAAAAGCGACAATTGAGCCATAATAGAAGTTCTTCAATCTGAGTTATATTCTGTTTCAATACAGAAAATAGTTTTTTTCATTCAGTCTGTTAACATCAGTGTTTATCCTACATAAACAACTGCAGTACAGCTGGAGAGGAGCTTCTGGGAGGGTCTGTGCAGAACACAAGTAATTACTTAGAGACAAACTATCCCTGTGCATGTTGTAACTCACTGTCGTGCCACAATGGTATTTTAGAAAATTACAACACAGGACTACATTTTTGCACACATATATTTGCTTGACAAAACGAGCCTTTATTCGCACATGATGGATAATTGCTTGTCCAAGCATCTCATACAACTGCACTCACACTGGGTGCAGGCAGAAGAAGCAGAGGCCCTTGCATAAAAACAAGGGATCCCAGAAACATGCTGAATGAATTTTGACTTGAACATGCTGTCCTATAATTGTACTCCCAGCAGCGTGTATGTGTGGTTCCTGAAAAAGCTCTTGGGAGGGAGGGGAAGAAGAACAAAACAATATCAAAGAAGAGCTATGTGGTGTTGACGGGCTTGGAAAAGCCATCTTGCTAATTGTTTGCAGGATGCATTCCAGGTTACTGCAAGCCAAGAGGCTGCAGGGTTTGTTGGGCTGAACTGAAAATTACAGTGCTCTCTCCTGTCCTTGTCTTACTTGACTGATGGGAGACTCACATGCCCTTGGGCACTCACAGGAACTAGGATCTGGTGTATCCCACTGTAGGGTGTGCTGCTGGTGGGGCTTTGATCAGAGTTCAGTCTTTGTTGTTGAAAGGATATATTTAATCTCAGCAGATTCAAAACGGAGATGGGCTGTTCAATGCCATTGCCACAGGACTTGTCTCCCCTCCCTTTCCCCCAACAAAAGATGAACAAAAGCAAATGACCAGCCAAATTACGTTTTGTTTCCACTGAGTAGACTGTTATGAGTTGCTTGTATATTGCTTATTACCGAGACTGAAAGGCATCATGCTGGGCTGATTTCAGAGCTGTTCCCTATTAGCAGTAGTTTTTAATGTTAGTATCAAAGCCATCTTTCAATTACCACCCATGACCTTAGAAAAATACTTAGCATTGTACATCTGAAGTTCACGCCACTAAGCCTTGTAATTGAAGCAAGCCCAGTAAATATTCAGGAATGAATAGTGAGAACCTACCTATCCTTCTTTGTAAATCACCCTGGTATATATGCTCTGTGCTGAATGCTTTCTCCTGTCGCAGTGCTGTCGGGCTTGCTCCACAGCCGGCTCCTTGCTAGCAGTATTTCAGATATTGCAGTATTTCAGACTCTTCCAAGTCAGAGGAACTAGGTTCAAGGACTAGATGACAGTGAAGGAATGAAAGCAATAAAGGTAGTAGCTAGCCATGTTTGGCAGTGCTGGATGGAGATTGGGTGCAATGGCAGGTACCAGTCAGCTATGAGTGGCTTACTCTATTTGATCAGTGCTGTCATAATTGGGAATCCTGCAGCCCTGCAAGCTGTGAGGTGAAATTCTGGTGTAGCAAGCCTAAACACCAAAGTGATGGTACAGATGTGTCTACCCAGACATTTCAAGGGGTGAGAGGAATGACACTTCTGGGTACTGATGCTCATCATGGGATCTGAACACCCTTATCTTCACCCTGAAAGCAACTTTCTTACCAGATGTCTTTTCAGTTCTCTTGGGCACAGAGAACTTTTGTGAAATGCTTCTTGCTGCCCCTTGAGTTGGTCCTGCCCTTTCTGCCTCCTGTTGAAGTCTGGTTTCCTCAAATGAAGCAGTGTTCCAACACCACTGTGGGAGTGGAGGGAATTTATGCTTTCCTGAATGCCCCTGGCATGCCATATGCACATGGGATTTGTCAGTCCTGTTGCTGTTGTCTTTGATCTTCCTGGGAACTTTGCTGGCCATGTCTTCAGGTTGACAGGGCAGACACCACTGTTAGGATATAATGGATTAATCATATTGAATAAAAGCTTTAGCTGTTGAGCTGGCACATAGTGACAGACCCAAGAAATAACTCTTCATTTCACCAAGTAGACAGACACTTTGATGGATGGGGACTACAAGGTAATTCACTGAGGTTAATGGACTGTTATGGCAGAGACTGACAAAACGAAGGCTTCATTCACCATTTAAATGGGGTCCCGGGGATGCTTAGATTTGGTGCCAACTGGGAGCTGGAATTAGCCTTCTGCAGAGTAACTGGGAGATGTCTGCTAGCTGAGAACCGCTGTGCATTACAGCAGGCATCTCTTCCCATCAAGCTTGGTAGCTCCCAGCAGGTGAAGGAGTGAGCAGTTTGTAGTTTAACAGGTCACTGACAGGTCACACTTTCCTCCAGTTTCCTGGGTGCTGCTGAATGCCTTTCTAAGATCCTGGGTAAAGTGAGTGACCCTAACAGGTAACAGAACTACAAATGGGTAAAAGCTGAGAAGACAAGACAGCCTTGTGTGTTATTTGTGGTACAATAGGCAAAGGCTGTTCCAGATCCATGATGAAAGCAAGTGTTACTCCAAACCAGAGGTTTCTCAGAAGTTCAAATTTGAGGCTGCACCATAGAAAATTTTTAAGATTTCTGTCAGGGCACTTACAGTAACTAAAGCACTGGGTGTGAGTGTTCACCTACCTGTTGACCCAACCCATTCCTTGGAGACCCTGAGGGGAGCTCAGATAGCAATCGGCCCCAGTCAGCCCCACCGAGATGTGTTTCTATTATGCAAAAGAAGTATCACAGCCTGACCCTCACACCCCATCATTAAAATTCCTCCGGAGCTCCAGTCCAGTCAGGGGCAGATTCCAAGTCCTGAGGGTGAGGTCATGTCTGCAATGAGCCCATGACAATAATTGCCATTATATGGCCCTATTTATTCTCTGGAGACACATTAATGCTGCTGCAGAATGAGGCCACGGGCAATAGAAAGAGCATCTATTTGTGACTTTATGGGTTTTTTAATTTTAAATTGTTAATCTGTTGTTTCCTATTGCCTTGGTTCATCACACTGGTAATAGGTCATGGATTGCTGAGTTCTAGTTAATCAGTACTAACATAAAAAATTATGTTTTTAAATAAATACAAAGAAGAGCTGGAGAGACCTTGCATGCAGCTTGTATGTGTGTTGGTATAGTTTGCACTCCGCTTTTATGGTGTCATTGTCCTCTCACATCTTGTTTCCAGAAGGCTTCTAAAATTTTATCTTCAATGGCACAAGGGCTTGAAAAGTACCTGACCAGGATTTTACAGAGTAAAATACAGCTGTGTATCAGTGTTCTTGGGGTTGGAGGCAGAACAGGTTTTGGGCTTAGGCCTGGCTCTAGCATAAGGTCTTTCTTTGTTTTTTTACTTCTGTTGTCTCCCAGGTGAATTTACTTTTCTCCTTCATTATTGCTTATATTCACAAGAACTGTTATTCTGCTTAAATAAACCTCTGTGCTCCTGTTTAACTCGAGTAATGTGAGTTTAACAGTGGGTCACATCCAGGAAATGTGCTGACTTTTTAGTATTTTCTGTTGACGTTTGTGCTTCCTACATCACCCGTGTGTGGACATCAGGAATGTTCTATCCCCTTAGCTGGGTTTTCCTTATTCATTACCGTCTCTGTCATGCAGGGAAGGAATGAAATTTTAAAGATTACGCATTTACAGTTTCTCTAGGTTCAACATCGTTGTTGCTTTCCTGCGTGCTTCCTTTCTACTAGTAGCCAACACTTTGCAGAGGAACTGGAAAAGGTTTTTTATATCTGTGGCCACAGGCCTACGATCAGTGAGAATTCTTCACTTTTCCCACTAAAATTTACAAAGGTTTGTCAGCAGAATGTCTTTTTAATACACTACTGAAGCACAGGGGGAAGAAATCTGGGACAAGAGTGAATTAGTAAGAACTTATCATATGAGATGAGAACTAAACAGAAATTATAATTAAACCAGCATTATGTAGCCTAGATTTTTATCCGGCCATTTTTGCCAGCTTGTCTGTGTTATTCAGAGTAAACAAACAAACAAACAAACAAAACCCCAAAAAAACAAACCAACACCTTTTTTTCAGGACCTTTCTGTTGCCAGTAGTCACGCTGGACATTTAAAACAATTTGCCAAGTTTGATCTCCTTTGTGCCAGCAGAAAGCAGAATTAGCTCCAGGTATTCTGTGCAGTGAGTCTGGTCAAAGGGAGAACAGCTCTCTCCCCAGATCCTAACTTGCTTTTCTGTTTGTTTGGAGGGTGAGTGAGAAAGTGATTTAAAACAGTAGATGACTTAAAAATTTATATTCTTTCATGATATATAAACACCTGCTCCCCCCAGCAAGAAATTAGCAAGGAATGCTAATGAGGAATTTGGAGAAGATTTTTAACATAGATCACAGCATTCACACTAATGTGCTCCACTCAGTTCTTGGCTCTGCATGGTTACTCAGTGTCCAGGCTTTTGTACTGGAAGAGAAATTTATGGCTTTCTTGCTCTGTTCATTCCCCTTTCACATAATACTCCTTGAGCTGGATCTGAAGATAAATCCTTCTTAAGCTTCAGACATAAATCAGAGTTGGGGGTGATGTGCACTCAGGAGATGTCAACTGTCCATAGCTTATGTTTGCAGCCTGAGCAGCAGTGAATTGCTTGCTACAGATTCAGAAAAAGCCTCTGCTTCCCACTGCAAATTCTTTCCCTAGCAAATTGTTTTCCTGGACAATTACAGATCCATGGAAACACTGTGCATGATGCATCAAGAGTTAAAGTTTTTAATCTAATTTTATGTGAGTCTCTGCTTTGTTGCCACCCTTTGTCTGACAATTACTGTGCAATGCACAGGCAGTGCTTCAATGCCATTTGTGCCACTGTGTTCATTAGCACATGCCATTCTGATCTGATAAAACATGGCTTGTGCAGAATGTTCAGCAGCAGACCTGGTCTGAGCCTTGAGCCTTATGTGTCATCTGCACTTCAGATTCCTGAGGACTTGTTGCATTTAGTTCAGGGCTTGTATTCACAATACCTTTACCAAAAAGGAAAAAGGAGGGTTTAGTTTGATCAGTCTCACAGCTCGGGTGTGTGCTTGGCAGCAGCACCCACAGGTGCAAATGTGCCCAGATATCAGGGGGTCTGAGGGCAGCCTGGGATGGAGCAATGGGCATTTCAGACAGGTGAGTGCAGCAGTGGCTGAGGAGTGAATGGGCAGGTGAGTGCAGCAGTGGCTGAGGAGCCACACGCCACACAGACACTCCGAAATAGTTTATTAAAACAGGGAGTGTTTCATGGCTCTTGCAAGCTAACCCACGCACACAGGACAGGAATCAGGACACTGCATGAAAGGTTTGGGTGCCTGCTCCTCACCATCACTACTGCCTGTTTCCACACTGCCAGAGGTTGTTATCCTATGCTGGACTGTCCCCTGAATAGATTATTGTACCAAATTTTCCCATGGGAAATTTTCACAGAGCAAGACACCAGAGGTGTTTGCACTTTTTGGAACAGGGGCAAGGTTCCCTAAGAATTCTCTGGAAATCACATCGTGGAACACTCCTCAGGCTCTGCTCTTCCAAGCACGTTGCTCTTCCACAACCTCCTGAAATCTGAGGGTCACTTCTCAACTCTGGAGGTCAGTTTGCCCAGATCCAGTCAGAGCCATTCCTAGTTTATATTTATTTAAAACTGCTGTAACTAATCACTGCAGCTTTCTTTCCATTAGTCACTGAGTTTAAAAGTAGACATTTGGTGCATCTGGATTTGTTCCAAGACATATTTCTGGCTTTTTAGATAGAATAATTTTCTCCATTTGTATAATATTTTAGAGGAGTTGTATATTTATTTCTTATCTTGATCAATATGTCATCAAAGTGGAAATCATGCCCATCTTTCTGCTCATTCTTATGAGATATTTTTCCATCTAAGAATCTACAATAGAATATTTACTTTTTCAACTAAAATAAATATTGTCCAGCTCAAGATCTTCTTCTGAGACCAAGATTATCTAAAGATTTTCCAGTAGAGTTGTCCAGAGAAAAAGGCCTCAGACTTGGCTGGGCAGAGGAATGGATGGTGTAACTGAGCCAGTAGCTCACCGACCTCTGTATGGTTTGTATGAAAATCACCAATTTACCACTTGATTTAGGTTCTCCTTTTGCAAATTGTGTTCCAACTGGCTTTAGCAATGGATGCTGGACAAATTTCTATTGGATCAAAGGAGCTTGGTTTCATGAAACAATCATCTGACCTGAAGTGCAGGAGTGGCTAGAGGAGAGAGTGGAAAGTTGACCAAAATATTTGCAAGATGTGAAACTGAAGAAGGAGACTGGGGTCTGGTCACTCTGAAATTTTTATTGTTGTGGAAAAACTGTATTTCTCTTCTTGTCATCATTGGAACTGTGGTGGTAATCCAACTTCTCCATCAGCTGTTTGCCTAGTTAATATAAGTATCATTTTGTAGATATTGGAGATATGCACCAAGAGTACATATAAAATTGAAGATAAATTTGAGAATTAGATTGTTCAATCTGAATATTGATCTCTCTAGGCACTTTGGAAATGACCACCCATGGGTACAAGAGAGACAGGTATAGAACTGGCTGAAATAAAATGGTTTTCTTGAATTGAGTGAAGCTAGGAAGGACAGAAGCATGAGAAGCAGCAGAGTGTAACATGCTGATTAGAAGGGGAAGTGTAAAAATTAACAGAATATGAAGACATAAAAGGTAGGACTCCAAATGAAAATGTTACCAAGCTGTCCCGGGTTTGTGTCAGCTTGACTGCCTGCTGGGACTGGGGTTTACAGGAACTGGAGTCTGGTGTCTTTGGAGTTTGTTTCAAATCACAAACTCTGAGCTTTAGTTTTCACTACCTGCACAAGGCAGTTATTTGAGGAAGGGGGTTGGCTTCTCTTTGTACTGCTGTGTATGGGAACTCCTCGCTGCAGTTGGTGTAAAACCCTTACATCACTGTTGGTGATGATACATCGCTGAGATACATCACTGTCCTAAACCTCCTAGCTTCAAATCTTTTGCAGATCTCTTCTTTCATGACATGTGTGAAGCATTGAGAATCACTCTGTGCACCACCCTGTCTGCAGTGTTGTGCAAGGGGGAGCTTTGGTGTACTGTGGTGATTCTTGTCTGCAGGACAGGAACTGTGAAATAGTACAAGAAAGTAGGTGTGCAATAGAACAAGAAAGTAGGTACAGCTCCCTTGGTCACCTTCACCAGAAAAAAAAAAGAGAACATGGGCTCAGTGTGCATCTGTGATGGATTATGTGCAGCCACAAGCTGGTGAAGACCACATGACCCAGAAAGTTCTACTCCCCTGGGATCATCAGCAGCTCTAAGGGGACACCAGGACATCACCAGTGGGATGAGCTTGGGTTGGACCGTCTTTGACTCAACCAGTGCATTTTCCATTGTCACTGGAAGTATGCCCCAAGGTGCCAGTGTCTGTAGAGATCTTTGCTGGAGTGGCCTTTCTGCTGCAGGGTCCTGCTTGAGGCTGATGGGCTGTGATGGCAGAGCATGGCTGACAGCCTGGCCCATGGGGTGTGACACTCTGCTTGTGCTGGGTTTTGAAAAGATTATGCCTTCCAGCAGCTCTTTGAACCCTGTGGTTAAAAGTGATGAATGGGTGGTCAGTGAAAAGACCTAGAAATAAACCACTGATTCAATTATGAATGAAATTGGCCTAGCCAGTACTATTAAAATAAATATTTTGCCTTATTGACTAGGGAAAGGAGTGATTTTACAGCTGTGTCCACAGCCAGGGTGATGCAAGAGAATTCAGTTCAAGTTGAGCAAAAGCTGTTACTGAATGTGGGAACATGTTCTGGGTGATGAAACACCCATAGTCAGAAGAAGTCCTTTACTTTTGGGTAATTTAATAAACTACTAGATAACACATTGCAGAGAAATCTGCCATAATTTTTCAAATCCCAGTCAAATGCTTCCGTCCCTTGCACAATTCTTACTTGTTCTATTATTATTATTATTATTATTATTATTGTCATATTATTACACATTTCCTACAAATTTCTGCACTGCCATTGAGTGTGCCATTTGGGCAATGGTAGTTTCACTCAGCATAGCACACGCTTGGTTTACTGGGATGATATTTGAACAGCCTGATTGATCTTCAGGTGAGCACCATGTTGTGAATAAGGTGTTTATATATTCTTAAACAAATGCTCCAGGGCCTTAGCAGAGCTGAGAACATGTCACTGCACAGATTCTGCTCACTCTGTGTTTGAAAGGAGCTCAGAGAGCTGAAGAGGTCCCAAATACCAAAGCAGTGCTGTTGGATACAGTGAAGACGTTTCTTGTCACCCCCCAAAAGGGAGAAGGTTTCATACTGTGAAGCCCTGGTGGGGAAGTGTCTGTCCTGTACTTGCAGGGAGGCCCTGGAGGATATGCTTAGCTCAAAGCTGAACACCCAGCCATGTAAATCCCTGGAGCTCCAAAGGCTCTGAATGCACCTCTAGGGACACTGGATAAAGAGATGGTCACAGATGTGACCCGAGGGAGTAGCATGGTCTCACACTGCTCATCCATGCAGCAGTTCCTGGAGAGTGGTGGGACTTCTGCTGCTGAGGAAGGGCATTCACTGCACTTCACAGACATTACAGTTCATAAGAGTGGGTAGGAACTGTCAAGAAACTACACCTGAATATTATCTATGTGGGTGACTTTGGTGTTAGGTCTCAAATATGCCACATTTCTAAGACCATTCACACCATCTCTGTTCTAGCCAGTGATATCCACCTTAGTAAAACTCGACAAGTTAGATGTGTAAAGTAAGACTTGCTGAATAGGAAGGAATCACATAATCAGAATTTACCACTTTTACATTACAAAAAAATTCTCAAAATCATGCAAGAACCCAAAATGGGGGCAAAGAGAACTAAAATCATTGCTGAATTCTAAGAGTCATATTTCCTACTTTGCAGTCTCCTCTCTGCTCTATATCATCAGTATGCATGGAAATCCAGGGAAGTATTTTGTTTGTTTGTTTGTTTGGTTTATTTTGTTTGTTTGTTTGAACTCCGCGCTGCTCTGAAGTTGAGGGAGTGCTGCAAGACTCATGATGTGTTTGGTAATTGAAGGGTGAAGGTAATAATGTTGTCTATTTGAAGAAAAGGCAGAGTGGATTTGGATGGATGACAGATATTACGAAAGGGATTGTTTCTCTGTGTGTTTATTTGTGTGTGTGCACAATCTGTCCTCCATCTAGTGACTATGCTCAAACCAACAATGGGATTAAGAGCAAGGGTTAAAAAAAATCCTAAGCATAAACCAAAAAAAAAGGTCATTCTACTTTTTGCTCATTATAGTCCAGCTACAAGATCTTCTCTGAAAACATTTAAGAAAACTGTGTGTCAAGGCATACAATAAAATATTAGAATTACAACCTAAATAGCCAAATAATTTTATAGCTGCTGTACCTGCTGGACCTCAAGCCACTCATTTTCAGGAGTATCTTTTCAAAGATGTCCTTTTCACCATGTGAAATGGATCTTTATTATTCTCTTGCTGCCTGCAGAATGCCTGGGAGACACAGAGCAGTTAATGGAATTAAAGTGCAAGGCTCACTTCATCCCCTAAAGAAATGAATTTTTCCCCACTTGCATTTTGCTCTGCAGTGACTGGTGTGGTATTATGTGATCCTCCTTGCAGGAGCCCTGCTGCCTTTGGGCAGCTCAGATAAAATGGAGGAGAGGCATAAGAGGGGAATTCCATTTTTCTTTTTTTAAATGTATTTTGTATGTTGTCTACTCATCTAAGTTTATGCATCTCTGCAAAGCATCTTCGCCAGGATTTCCTGAAAAAGGTGAAAGTCGAAGACCAACCTATGTTTGAAGACTTCAGAAGTAAACCTGACCAAACCAGCATTCTCAGCAGTTCCCATTAATATGGAGTTTTTTGGGGCTGTCATCATTGGGCTAAATTCTGGTTCTTCCATTTTGTTTTGTGTCTACTCACCCCAGCATGTCAGCCATTGACAGAAACTACTTCTGAAAGCTCAAAAACCAAAGCCAAGCCCTTATAGAAATTCATTTACAGATATATCAGATGTGAGATGCAGGGGAAAAAGGTCAAAGATGCAGCTGGCCTGGCCAGAGGTACCCAGAACAGAGTACCTGTGCTCATGAACAGACCATTTTGGCCCCAGGAGGGGGAACTCTCACCCCCTGCACACCCAGGGTATCTTCCTTTCTAGCCATCTTCTCTGAGTACTCTGAGATATAATTTGCTTTTTCTTTAAATAAAACATCAATTTTGACAAGGCAGTAGTGAGTTTGAAACCAAGCAATAGCAACTTTAGAGAGAAATTATGGTAAGTAAGAAACTGGAATTTTTTTCACAATAAGCACCTGGGGCCACAATGGAGTCAAGGGATGATCTGTGCAGGCTGTGTGTTGTAACTTGCTGTCTTACTTTCTGTATATTTGCAGCTCATCTTAAAGATATTCCTGGAAAACTCAACACAAAATGCTGACTTCTTTAGTGAGAGACATCAAAAATCATGTACTGTTCAATTTCACTCATTAATTGTCACCTCAAGAGCACTCACTTGCAGGTGTATCCCAAGCCAGCTTGTCACCAGCCCCAGTCTAGAGCAGCTCCAGTAAAAGATGAGGAATATTTTAAGCCCTGATTTGGGTACCCTTTTTGAAGGGTCTGGGTTACAGAATGTGCAATGTTATGGGGGCTCAGCTCCCACAGCAGTGCTGATTCCAGTAAGAGGGGGCATTAAAACAGCTTTGACAAAGAAAGTGAAAAAATAAACGTAGAAAATATTTTCTTTCACATTTTTTTCCAGCGCCTTTCTTCCCCCAGAGTAACATCCTAAGTTAGAATACTTTCAAGTAGTTTTCCATTCATATATTGCTTCTCCTGCACCCTCATTTTGCCTTTTTTTTTCTTTTTTCTTCAGTAAAGAAAAGAATAAGCAGAGAAGAACAAAGAGGGATAAAAAACAAATGCTGAAATATAACCTTTTGTTACTCTGTGCTTTTGTTCCTTCATGCTACGGAATATGTTAGAGAATAATTTCTTAGGATATGCAGGAGACTGGGTAAAATTCCCTTCCAGCCTAGCTTCTCATGACACTGACAATCTACATAAAACTTAGGAAATCTTTTAAATAAGGTCAGTCTCTGGAGCTGGAGAAACCTGAAAGCCTTCCTTTGGCCCAGTGAGCATAATATAGGTCAGTGAGAATGATACAGGTGTGAAAGGAGCAGGTGAGAAAGGAGTAAGGAGGATTTTGTGACCACTGGCAAGGGCTGTAGGTGGTGCTGGGTGCAGGGAGAGAGTCCTAGGGTCTTCTTTCTCAGGAGACTACCTCGAACCCAACTTGGGTCACCTTTTCTTCCCCTCCCGTGAGTTCTACCACAGCAATGGCATGGTTTGTCTATGAAGGACAGAAACCATCTCAGTTTAAGCCCAGCTTCTAGCCTGAAGGCTAGATCCTGACCCTCTGAGGGCTGATGTGGGTGAGGGTGCAGGGGGTTAAGATGCTGTGCAGAAGGACTCACCCATGTTCAGGTTTCTGAGGTCCCGTGGAGCACGACCTGCTGCTTGCACCTCAGGGGCACAGCCAGCAGCTGTCCCCTGGGCTGGCTCTTGATGCACCCCCACTCACAAAGTGCCCCCTCAGCACTGCCCTTGGTGGGCAGACAGGGGTAGCTGCTGGCAGGGGCACGGCAGGCAGACCCAGAGCTGCAGCTGTGCCAGGAGCCCTGCCAGGATCCGCGCTGGCAGCTGGGGCAGCTGAGTCACTCCCGCCAGGCCTTACCCACCCAACTGGAGCTTGTCATGCCTAACCTGTTTGGGTGCCTAAAGCAGATGGCTTTGGCATCAGTCTCCCATGGAGATTAATTAGCTTTAAGTCCCTGATCTGGTGAACAGTTAATGATCTGTGCAAAACTGAAAATCTTCAACTGAGAGTGCTGAAAAAGCCAGCAGCCTAATGAGCACTTGGTGAGAGCCCAGCAGCCCTGTCCCCTCTGTAAACCACAGCAAGCACAGCTAATCTGATCCTAAATCACTTTCATCCTAGGTGAGAGCCCTAACCACAGCCCTGTGGGCTGTCTGCCTGTCTCTCTGCTCTTTCAATTCAATGAAAGCTGTAAAATAACTCTCTTTTTTTCTACATATGGAAATGGGAGTGATTTCTGAAATCCCAGGAATATTTGCAAGGCAGGAAAAGCATTTCCTGCCCAAGCACAGCCACAGGCCACAATCATAGTCTTCTGAGACCAAGTACGGGCTCTCTATAATTGTACGTTATACTAAAATGTGTTCACTTTTATGAATGTATTGGGTTTTTTTAACTTCTAAAGGGTTATTTCAGTGTGAGACCAGCCCCAGACCTGATGAATATACCTTTGTGTACAGTTCTCCACAGTATTTCTAGGTTAACACTCATGGCCTTAAAAGCCAGATGAGATCTTGGAAGAAACTTTAATAAAAGTAGTCTATCTGTCTGGAATGAGAGCCCAGAGTTTGCAATGTAAAATAGCTGCTTATGAAAAATGCATTCTTCATAAGTGAAACAACATAATCCTCCTGGCAAAAAGCCAGAAGTTGGGTTTCTCTTCCAAAAGCTGTCAAAAAGAAGACAACAAAAAAAATGCCTGTCACATTTTTAATTTCATATTCTGTGCGACTTTGTGAGCAGATTAACTACAGATCAGGAAAAGAAAACTTCCAGCGCAGTTCAAAGAAAGAAGTCAAACTGGGACAAGAGGGAGAGCCCATCTCCAAAGCTTTTCCTCCATTCTTAAGGCAGCCAAGGACTCAGTCTCTTTCTGTGGGCCTCATGTGTTCCCAGCTGCAGGCAGTGGTGTTGTGCATTATACATTCATGGCTCTGGATGCATTCATGGAGGGGTGTCACTTGGAATTGTCCTTTTCCTGGTCATAGAACACTGCTGGGGGTGAGCATCAAGAAGGTGGGTCCTGGGGAGACTGGTGGGAGGACCAGGCTTCGCCTGGATGACCACAGGCTGCCAAAGCATCTTTCCCAGTGGGAAATCCTCAGCCTCTCTGCTGTTCTCCTTGGCACAGGGCTGCAGCACGTGGTCTTGATGGGCCAGGCCCTTCAATAGCTCCTGTTTTCACCACAGACCACTGTTCTGGTGGTTGTTTCATCACCACTGCTTTTAGCAGAGGGTTGGTAAGGTAGTGCTGGTTGTTTCTAATACACCCCTAGCGTTTTACCCAAGAGGCAGAGGGATTTTAGAGATGTATAAGGTTACTCCTCGAACAGCAAGAGCCACTGTGTAGCTTTCATGAGACAGAGGAAGGGAAAATTTTTTTCCACTCAGAAGAAATTTTTATTCTGGACAGAACTGGATGTTCTTTTTCCCTTTTGTTTTCTTCTTTGTTGAAAAAACCCAAACAACAAAACCAGAACTGGAAAAGCTTTTCACAGGGGCAAGTTTTGCAGTTTAGATGCTCCGCATCTTCCTTTTTTGCCCTGAAGGAAAAAATACAACCCTGAAACCAGCTCTCTGATGTGCAGACACTTCCTTAGGCCAGGGAATGATGTGAACTCCCGTTTCCTGCATCCTGGGGTTGTGTATTATGGGAAAAAGGCACTCGGGTGGGGGGTGGGAATGGGGCTCTCCACCCCATGGGGCTGTGAACTCCATCCAACTGCAGCACCCTGGGGTGGGGGAAGGCTCGACACCACCTCAAGATTTCTTTGTGACTGGCTTACGTGGCTCCTTGCCCGCTGGGCTGGTTTGTGGCTCCTGTTTTCAGGAGGTTCTTTAGGGAGCCCAAACACCTCACTCAGCCCTGTTGTTGGAGGCAGCAAGCGCCTGGGAATCGAGGGCTGCACACCTCAGTGCTGGGGAGCCTACGCCCTTTGTGGGTCCTATCCCAGGTGCCTGTGTCTCCTTGGAAAAGTGGATTTAGGCTCTAAAGGTGCTTAATGCTACTTGGCTCTTCACCAGAACCACTGGCAGTGTCAGTTCATACCACATGTGGCCAGGCACACAAGTTGTAGAAAATGGAGAACTCAGTACAAAATCCCCTCGTCCTCCCGACATCCTCAGCCAAAAGCAAAGTTCAGCTCATTTTGCCCTTGCTTGCAGGTACAGTGAAGGGTACATGAAGGATCTATTGCAGCTGCTTAGTTGTAAGTAACTCTTGAAAAAAAGATGTTAATTTCCAGCATCTTGTGTTTCCTGCGTAAGTTCTTCATCTGCAATTTAATGTTCCCTCTTAACCTTTGCAATTCTATTGAATTCATTGGGTTATAATAGTGCTATTAATCCTGATTATTATTTTCCTTTGTTTTATCAGAGTGTGCTGTACAATACCTTTGGAAGTGAGAGTAGATAAATTAATAGACATAGTAAATAAACAAGGGCATTGCAAAGTCAGGATAATGGGT
Source organism: Tichodroma muraria (assembly GCA_013390105.1). Taxonomy (NCBI): domain Eukaryota; kingdom Metazoa; phylum Chordata; class Aves; order Passeriformes; family Sittidae; genus Tichodroma; species Tichodroma muraria. The sequence goes on along the minus strand of WAAG01015822.1, from coordinate 135,078 downwards.
CACCAGTGGCAGAGAAATGCTTGCACAGCTGGACAATGACCCTTGTGAGGAACAGCACAGCAAAACAGCTTCCCATCAGCTACACAGGGTGTAGCGAAGAAGTGTGGCATTGAGGGGGCACAAGGGTATGCAAAACCAGGGCCAGAGAGGGAGGAAGCCCTTAGAGATAAGTATGGTGACCTGCAGGCTGTTACTCTGCTGCTCACGAGATCACTCTGTGGAGACAGGATCATTTGTCTTTTAGGGAACATCCTTTCTGTTGTGCACAACAGCAGTTGCGTGGGTTTGGGATGGTCTGGTGTTTAGGATATGAGTGTGATCTAGGATGACTGTGGTGTTAAGAAAAGCAAACAAAAAATTATTTTTCTGTAAAGCAAAACTGCAGCAGAGTGCCAGGATCTAAGTGTGTGTTATTTTGCATTAGGCTGACAGGTTAGACCTGAACCATAATGGCTCCAGACACCAATCCTGCATTTCAGAAAGGCTGTTCTATCGCAAGTGCCACATCATATTTACTCCCCGCTCAGAAGCACTTTGGTCCTTGGTAATGACAACAGTATCAAAAGGGTAGCAAGAAATCCTTAGATTGACTATATTTAGTATTTTCTAAAATCAAAGTAATGCATTGATTCACTTCCTTTTGTTTTGAGATATAATTACATGTGCTAAATTATGCTCAGGAAAGGGATTAAAAGAAATTTTGCCTCCAGAGAAAAACATAGGAAAGATTGAAAGTCTTGCTTGCTTGCTTGCTTGCTTGCCTTCTTCTGTAAAGTTGAAATGTTCTTTTAAATTAAAGAGGGTGACATTAAACTGCAGTGCTGGAGACATGAAGCAAAATTAAATAAAAAATCTATTTTAAAGGGAAGCTGAAACTGATGATGAGAAAAGTTAGAGTGAAAAAAAATTACAGAAGAGGTAAGTGGAATCACGCTTCAGCCTGACTTGTTTGAGAGCTTAGAGCCCTTTCCCCTGAGATTAACTTGTGTTATCATGGGGGAGAAGGCCTGGGAGTTGAGGAAAACCTTATTATAATGAAGTAAATTTCAAAAGAAGGTTTGAAATACACGAGCGTCTGTTTGGATGTTAATTGCAAAGAAAGATTAATGCTATTAAAGTATTAGCAACCTAGAAAATTCCCATAATAATGCTGTTCAGACAATCCTGAGGTACCTGAATTTTTTTTGTAACTGTTGAGCCAGTGCAACTGGCATGGTCTTGTTTCTCTTGCAGTAAATGTCAAAATGGATTTTAATCATATATTATATTTTAATAAGGGAGGAGACAATTAGCAAAATGGCAGTCTCTTTCCTGATTTATACATCCACTGTGGTAGGAATTTAGTTTATCGATCCTCTGAATCAAGTGACTGTCTGCTCAAATGTGTAATATGTGAAATCTGGTGTGCCTTTGAAAAACGAGAATCATCTTGCTTGTATTCAGAGTTCAGGTTCCAACCATAAAGACTGAAACTCAGTTTTTTCACAAGGTGAAAGCACTGGTTTCCAGCAGGGCTTTGTTGAAACCTGGTGCAATGGACAAGTGTGAGGGTTCTGTTTCTTTAAAGATCTCAGTTCTCAGCAGAGAATACTACACAGATTTCTCATGTGCATTTGGATCTTCTGTTATGAACGATTCCTTCTGAGGAACCTTCTCCCATTTGAGCTTCAGATATCACACATTTTACTTGCACATTTTTTGAATCTGTGGAGGCACTATGGAGAGTTTGAAAACATACTTTTCTTATGGAGTAATAATTCTCTGTGGTAACATTGCTCCAAGTTGTCTGTTTTGGAAAGTCCTCTCACCAGTTTTTGCTCAAAAGGTACTCATTCCCGCCTCAGTGAGGATTCTAGAAATACTGTGTATGGGAATGTTATTTACATCCCTGTGCAGGGAGTGCTTCAAATGTAAAAGCTACAGAAAATGAAATCCCTGCAGTGTAAATTGAGTCATAAGATTTGGCAAGGTGGATGTGTAAAATGAAATACTAGCATTTGAGAAATGTATTCCTTCCTACAGTATATTCCTGGAAGTCTAAGGAGTGGTATGAACTTGAAAATCAAGATTGAAAGAGTGGTTAATTTTTTTCAGTAGCAATCGTCATTGTATAATCACTATGAAACAAATTTATTGCATGCCTATTTTTCAGTTTTCACCATTTCATTCAACTAGAAGATCACATTTCAACATCAGCCTTATGCAAGAGAACAATATGGGGATGTGAGAAAAAATACACCTGAGAATCAGATCTAACATGAAACACTAAGTATTTATACTGCCAAATCAATAGAACTGTAATGATGCAGTTTTTCTTCCTTTGTCAATATATATCTTGTAAGAAGATCTGCTGTCTCACTTTTCACGCTGTGAAGTATGAAGATAACTCCTTGTCTTCTAACAAATCACCAAGAAAATCAGTTCAATGAAGTTAATTATATGCATATGAACAAATTAGTGCTATTCTTGTGTTCAGAAAGAGCTTGTCTCCATGGAAAAATTTCCCAAAGCATATAGTGCTGAATAAGCTGTTTATATTCCTTAGCACACTTTGAACTCAGACTAACGTTTTTGGGCTGAAATCCACTTTTATTTTGGATCACAATTTGCTCATAAGGGGATATTCTGGGATGCTAATTGTGAAATTGTTTATTTGGCCTGGAGACAGGCCAAAGTTTTCTCTGTAACATTTTCATAATGACAAAAACTAAGAAGAGAGTGAATGTTATTTATCTCTGTCAAGGTGTGTTTTATGCAGCCAGAAAGGGCTCCTTTTTGAAAGGAAAGTCATGCCTCAACATATTTAGTGTGTTTATTGGAGTTTTGAAAGCATGCCTCTTTAGAGGAGATTTTGGGAACTCAGCTGATTTATTATCACATCACCATTTAGTCAGAGAATGTATCTGGTAATATGTTTCTTTTTTTACCAGCTAATGGACAAGGCATTAACAGGAACCAAGTAGCTGAAATTTGAAGCTAGGCATACTCAGACAGTAAGCCCAGCAAACCTTTTTAACAGTTATTAAAACTATTACCCCTTGGAAGATTTTGCCAAGGCATGATAGATTTATTATCACTTACATTTAAGTATGGTATTAATAACATTGAAATAAGCTGTGGAACTGCTTGCCAAAGGATGTGAAGGATGCTAAAGCTTTCCATGGATCTCACATGCATTTGGACAAATTCATGGAATATAAAGTAATTGAGAACAGTCAAACTCCCCAAAACATTCCAGCTCTGACTCAGGAAATCCCTGAACCACAGGGACTGTTGGCCATGAGGGCAAGAAATACATGGCCTGGTTTTGTATCCATCTGGCTGGACTCCATCCCCTTTCCTTCCCACAACAGGGAAGCCTTTTCCATAATCACCACCTGGGAGTGTTCTCTGGCCTGACTGTCTCCCAGATAGTGCCTCAGCATTATTTGGAAGGGCTGGTCAGGGCCAAAACTCACTGCTAAAAGTCAAGTGGTGTGAGTGATTCCGGGCAGTGCTGGAGCTGGGATCCCAGTTCTCACCACCTCACTGGTACTGGTACAGCCGAGGACACCATGGCTGCTTCTAGTGGGGTTTGTGGAAGACAGCTGGGAAAAGCAGTTGGGAAAAACCTGGAAATTAAATTCACTACCGAGAGTCTGCAATTCTTCCGGAAAACCAAAAACGGTTTCCAGGCTGGGTGAGATTCCAACCACAACTTTGGTTCAGCCAGAGGCTTGCCATGGGAGCCCTGGGCAACATTTCCATGTCCTTTATGCCACTGGCAGTCAGGAAAATGCCCCCAGATATCCCTTCTCTCCTTAAAACCCCCTGTCTATGGGGACTTAATGTTACTGCTATTGCTGTGATGATTTTGGAAGGGCTGCATTGGCTGGGTACATCAGGGAAAAAAGCTTGCTTTCATGAGGACCCCACATAACCCAAAGCCACTCATCATAGAAAGAACTGTGTAGTGTTAATATTACGATTTTTCGTAATAATGAAAAATGATGAAGGCCATAATGAAAAAATGGCCTAAACAGCATGAAAACTTGGTGATCAGGTACCTTGTTTTTAATAAGCCCTGTGCTATTATATACTTTTAAGGGTTTAAGTCCTTTTGTGTTATGTGAAGTATGTGCTTCAGGGATGGATAAAGAGAAAAAATTGAAAAGAAAACATTGACAGTAAAGAACATCAAAATGCTCTTTTAAAAAGAGCATTATAAAATTTTGCTCTTTGATAAATTTTGGGCTAAGAAATCATAATGAAAGGACAAGAATGCATGATTACCTCACTGTTGGAGAAAGATCTAAAGAAGTTATCTGTCTCCCTTGAAATGACAGTCATAATGCTCTCCATTGCAGTTTAGGGGTCTCCCCAGTCAGCATTTTCCAACAAATAAATGCAAGGAAAAAAGACTCCTTAAATATAATCCTTTAAACAGAGAGCCTTTTGTTTTATGTCTGTGCAAAGAGACTTCAAACAGGCCGTTTCAAAGAGAAATTTTTTCTAATGCTTTGAAGAAATCATTGTTCTCAGATATTCTAGATTATCTGAATACCTCTTTGGATTAAATATTACTTAAGTGATACCCTTTATTATTTAAATTTATAGGATTTCCATTTTTACACATTGTGTTACACATCATAGAAATTTCCAGTTGTGGAAGGAATAAAACAGTCAATGAATAATTTTTTTATTTTACTGCACACCAGCAGTCATGATGGCTAAAACCTCGTCTCATTTTGCTTTGAAACTCCCCAACTTTATTTTTAGGTCATGGATATTATATTTTCAACTTTGTTTCAACTTCACTGATAAGACTGCAGGATCCAGTGTGCAATAATTAGTCCTGTGAACACGTATCAGCATTGTTTCTCATCTTGGCATTACTAGGAGAACGAGGAGAAATGGTGTGGAAATAAGAATATCTGTTGCATTGACACTGGCTGCTAGGAAACAGATTCTTTCAGAGGAATGAATTTAAAATGCTATTTCCAGCAGTTCACGGAAAGATATAAGGCCTTTTTCAATGTTTTCTATATCACAGACTGATAAAATTCAGTACAATTAAAAGTCTCAATTAGAAACCATCTACTTTCAGAAATAAAGACAGCAGTCTGCCCTTTATTCCAAATCTTCACCACTTTCATCACGACACATTACAAGGCTTACTGTAATCTTTTAAGAAGAGCCACCGAACATTCAAGGTTCTCATGGGAACTACTGAAGACTAATAACGACTAATCTAATTTCTCTGACAGCTGACTTTGATCATTTTGAAATATATTGTTATCAAATATGCCCAACAGTCACATGTTTAGTTAAAAAGATGTCTTCCTGTAGATCTGTCATAGGTGACAATCAAAAGATCGAGTGCAAGTAATTCTGTTTCACTGACAATGTGCATTCAAACAAAGTTTTTTTCGCAAAGAATAAAAAAAAGTATTTATAAACTATGCAGCTGGTCATTTGCACACGGCTTATGTGCATCAGCCTGTAATGCAGGTGGAAAATACCAGTGGATCTTGATGCCAAATTGTAATTGAGCCATGATGTTCTGTTCGCTTCCACTGGCATAATCACTTTTTTTGACCAGAGCCTTGCCCAGAAAGCCTTGAGTATTTTCTGTATTTGTCCGGAGTTTCCAGATGTTAAGCAGCCAGTTTGGAGTTAAAAGGCAATAGATCCACGTGTCCAGAAGCCTTCTTGTTGCCAACAGTGTGTGCACAAGTCTGATGCTTTTGGAAAGCAGTGCACTTTACTGTGCCACCACAGCCCTGTTGCAGTGGGCCTGAGCCACAGGTCCCGCTCCCACTGTGCTGAGTGGATTACTGCACATCTGGGCATTGGATGTACACTGCAGGTACAATAAACTGATAATTCTGGGGAGCAGTGGACTTGCATGCTGTGCCTATAGCTGCTTGATGTGTAGAGTCATCATGAACTCTGTTCAGGCCAGCTGGAAGGAGCAGGTTGGTGCTACCACCAGGTAGCTGCAGATTTCCTGGACATGTGGACATATATTTTACCTTGAGAAATCTTAGATATGAATGTGTCAACCCAGACTTAAGGGATGGCAGGAAGAATCACTATTTGTTGCTGCACAACATGAGCCAAGTGATGTGTGAATAGAAAAAGAACTGTTTCTCTATACTCCATAGAGGACCTGAATAAAAATGGTACATACACCTTGTAGGATTCTGAGATTCAGTTTTACAACTATAAAAATTCAGAAAATCCTTAGCTGGGATCCTAATTCTGTGGTCCACCAGCCCCCAAAATTCATCACACATCAACAGAAGTCCCTTTCTGCCCACCTTCTGTCTTGGCACTCACTGAGAGCCAATTTATGTTACTGCATTTCCTAGCAGCATTTCATGGTCTTTATGTAAACTTCCTTAGTTATGGCTGCAAATAAATAAACTGGGGAGACAGGCTGGCAAATGGAGCACAACTTTTCCTCTGAGAACTTCACCCGCAGCCCTAAAATCATGCCAGCACCTGCCTGCTTTGGTGAAGTTCTCTGTAATAACCAAAACGTGTTGTTCAGGCTCTTCAGGTCCAAGTGGTAAAATCAGTGTAGGCAGGCAGTCTGGGAAGACTCGGTGCTGTCTTTCAAGTCCTTATGATTTTTAGCTTTCAGATATGATTTGAAATGGAGTTCTGGATATCTCCTAGAAAAATTGCATAAAGGCACTGGAAAGCATAAAGGCACCATTTCCCCACCTATTTTCTGATAAATTACCAACTCTGCCCCTTCCAGACACAGCCTGAGTTTATGCCATTATAATTCATGTCTGCAAGTTCCAATAGAATATTTAGTGATGATGCTATGTTCAAGTGATTATGTATATGTCCAGGGGATGATTAAAAAAACCCAAAACCAACCAACCAACCAACCAACCAACCAAAAAAAAAAAACAACAAAAAAAACAAAACCATTTTTCCTATCTTTCAGGGAGAAAAGTAGGAATGGAACAGAACATATATTATCTAGAAGCCAGCTCATATGGAGATGTATGAGAGCCTCTTTGAGAAGAACCCATGAATGCAGAAAGAGGGAGTCACATTTTTGTGAGGAGAAGTCCTGTGAGTGATCCTGGCTTAGCTAAGGGAGCAAATTATGTCAGGGAACACAAGCCTTTGTGTTTATTCTTGCAAGAAAGTAAATGGCTGTTCTATTCTGAAGGAGGAGATGGGTGTCTCAGCATTGCACTAAGCTGCTTTTGTGTTGTGTTTAGGTAAAACAATTAATTGTGTAGCAGTAAGCATGGAACACACTTTCTATTTTCCACCACTTATTAGACATGGTGACTGTTAAGGTGTAATCTAGAAAGATCCCACCCTTGGGGAGGTGCCCAGAGGGTCCTTGCAGGCTACCCGAGGAGCTGGTGGGCTGCTGTGGGTGCACAGATGGTTTGTTCATCCTTCTCCATCTGTTTATCCATCCCTCTCCTGCCCTTTGGGAGAATAGAGTTGTCTGTGGCTTACAAGCCGTGTCCAAAAGCCTTGGTTAAGATATGCTACAGAGATGTAAAAAACTCTTACTGTTGAATCGTTCCTGAAACAACCAAGATTCTAAATTATGTGTTTGTCCGTACCAAAAATGGCAGGGTCACCACTTTTGAATGGGGAGGGTGTGCTTGGCACAGGTAGATTCCATGTCCAGAATATGTTTTCACTTCTTCTCTCAAATTCCAGTAGTCAATAAAATCTGCCTTGGTGTCAAGTTTTAGGAAAAAGTCTTATTTTCACATGTGCAGCAGTGACTCTATTGAACTTCTTAATTTTCACTCCAAATGGTGTATCTGCACAGAGCATGATGCAGCGTAGGGAGATGCGGGACATCCTTGCAATGGCAGTGCTCTGAGACCACAGGGCTTTGCCTCACCTTGCTCCTGAGTCCCACTGAGCCCAGGCGGGAGGGATGTTGCTGCCTGAACTAAATTAAAAGAGAAATAGAGGGAGATGAATGGGATGGTGAGACATGAGGGATACAAAGAGTGGAAAATAAGGGAGAACTGGAAATGCATAGCAGAGAGTCTGGAAATGAGGAACTGAGAATGGCTGAACAATGAGATTAGTGGGAAGGAGAGAAATAGGGATATGGCTGGCAGGATAGGGATCTTGGGACTTCAGTGAGTGGAGAAATTATGTGACAGGCCTGGAACTGGGCCATTTTGAGGAGAAAGGACAGAACAGCTCAAGTGCGGAATGGACGTGAAGGAGAGGACGTAAGAGCTTACTCACCAAACGTGGCTGAAGTGTCTCCTCCTTCAGGCTGCTCTTAGATGGGGGTGGCAGCCTGAACCACTGCCAGTGGCTCAGGTAGTGCCAGTGGTGGGGGAAACCACCCTTGAACAGGGTTCATCTTCCTTTTAGAAAAATGAATAGGGAAATCCCTCCCCCACCCCCTCCCCCTGAAATTTAAATGCATAGATGTCTTCGGTTAAAAGATTGCCCCTGAGGTTGCAGAGTTAGTCACTCAAAAGCCAAGGCTGGCTGTGCATCTTCGGATCACTTTATTTGGAGATGGACATGTGAGTAAATAAAAAATGTCTCCATGTTTGGGCAGCCCTTACTCTGACATTTCCTAATCTCTGTGTTTTTGCTTTTGCTTTTCCTGAGAAAACCCTCCAGAAACTTTTACAAATAAAGACTTGGATTTTGTTTCCTGTTTTTTCCCCCAAGATTTTAGATAGGAAAAACAAAAAAAAAGAAGATATATTTAATACAAGGCATGTACTTTCAGAACAAATAGAGCAGGAATTGTTAATGTAGCACTGAGGACAATACTATTATTGCTTAACTTTAATTCTTAGAACTGTATCAAAATGAATAGGCAGTCTTAATTCTTCTGTTCCCTATTCAGTGTGCTTGACTGCTGCCTTTACAAAATATTTTTAGCATGGTTTTGTGTAGGTGACTGCGTGTGTGTAAGAGAAAGATGTCATCTCTTTTCATTAGCCCACTCATCCATACGCTGGGATGAAAACCCAGCGTGTTTGTCTGTGTACAAGTATGTCTGTCTGCATAAATTAAAGAGTTTGCATCTGAATCAAGTGATGTGTTCCTGCAGCAGACAGAGCTGCCTTTCTGCCCCAGGGCTGTTGAGCCTGTTCCTTGTTCTGAACTGTGCAGCCAAGAGGCAGCAGTGGTGCCTTTACCCATTATACACCATGAAACATATTTGTTAACATCCCTGAGCAAAGCTGTGGAGCCAAAGACATGCAGCCAAAGCCAGCTTTAGCCCTGGCTACCTGGAATCTGTCCATTGACCTTAATAGGACTGTGATTAGACCCAGCTATAAACAGTTCAAAAAGAGATAACGTAGATGCTTATTTTGTTTTCCACTGGACCACTTCATGTGTTGCACTTAGTCATGTTTTCTTAGCATCACGTTCACCCTCCAATTGGCAGGTACATATATTTAACTTTTACCTGCCAGCTTTGCAGTCATCCTGTCTTTGTGTTGGCCTGTGTTGGAAGGCTGAAACAAGACTAGCAGCAGTGGTGCTTTCTTTTCCTCTTGCTTTCCATCTTTATTTCCCTCTTTCCCAGTCACCTGTGGTCTGAGCTGCCTGTGTGAGCTGAGCTTTGCTTTGGAGCTGCAGCTTTTCACAGATATTGCAGGAGCATCCTCTTGTCAAGAGGGTACAACAAGGCACAGTTAAGGATGAAAAGTACATGTTTCTAGGGCTTGAAACCTGAGAAAAAGCCCTCAAGGAGTCAGAATGGAGGAGTGTGTTTTCAGCATATGGTTTCGGGCAGCAGTGCAGCCTCAGGACACATGTGTGAGAGAAAAAGTCAGTGTCAGAGCTCAGCTCTCTGGGGATGCCACATTGGTGGCTTCAAAGACATCAGTCTCCCCTTGCTGTCCCTGAAGGTGTAGGGGCAGCAGCTCTAAGACCCCATACTCAGCTCAGGCCTCCAAACTGGCAGAGCCACAGCTTGGTTTGGGCAAGGATGGGTTGAGCAAAGGAAGTTGGAGGCTCCTGTTAAAGGGGCTTTTCCTTGTTTTTGCTCCCCATCTGTGAAGAGGGTCCCTGACAGGCGTGTTTACCAGGGGTTTGGTCATGCCTTTTCCAGCACCCCAGATTTTCAGGTGAGCTCCCATCCCAGTGCTCAGCAGCCTGCCTTACGGACAATCCCAGGAGCTGCCTTCAGAGCAGCTGAACAGTACACTTCTTCCCCAGAAGTAAATACACTCAAAACACTTCTGTTTCCCTGTCCTTTTCATTGGCAAGGTGGTGAATTGCTCTAGGTTTGGAAAAGTGAAGTTTTAAACTTCCTGGGCTGCAGCTGTTTCTGCAAACTGTGTCAGTCAAGCTTCAGAGCATTCGACTTCTTAGCTCAGTATATCCTTTATAAAATATATATTTTCTTGATAGGTCAAGCACCAATGATTCCCTTAGTTCCATAAAGAACATGAAAAAAAGGGTTTTTTATGCCCTAGGGAACTTGCAGTGTGCAGTGTTTTAAGGGAAAGGCCCTCACTTCATGCAGTGCTTTGGATTATTGTTCTTGAATATCCTGTTTCACTTTATTTACTGCTGCGGGTTTTTTTAATTGTCTCTTTCCCAGGCAATAAAACACATTGCTGTAACACAGACACTAACCAAAAGAAGAAGGATCACTTCACTTTAGGCATGTTTTGGCTCTACTGATGGACTTCATGGTGGCCTCTGGCTCTGCCAGCATGGGGCAAACAGAGAGCCCAGACCCACAGACAGTGAGGAGCACAGCTCTGGCCCCATGCACCATGGCTTGTTCCTGGTTTTGGTTAGCCTGTCATCACCCCCAAGGCAGAGGAAGGTACACTGTTACTTTCTGAGCAAGATTTCAAGACAGGCATGTTTAAATTTCATTGTAAGTAAGAGACATGGTGGGGTATGGCATTCTGGTGCAGTTGTATCAATTTCAAGGGCACTTGTCCTGATTGCTGCCTGTGCACAAACACATTTTGGACCCATGTACTGACTCTTGACTTGCACAATACAAGGAAAAGTGATGCCAGAACATAAATTAAGCGACATGAATGGGTGAAACACAAAGGAGTTTATTTTGTGCTAATAGTTTAGCAAAGGCATTCAGACACTTCTAAAGTTAGCACATTGTGCTGCCAAGAGAAACAGTGCAGCAGGGGAAAAATACCTCCCTGGATAGCTGTCTACCAGCAGATATGTCCTGTTTTTCATCCCAGACAAATACAGTGTGTCTCTGCCAAGTATGTTCTTTGGTTTTCTTTGCCTTATGTGGGATAAATACTTCCCCCTCTTTCCAAAGTTAGTATAGTAATTAACGAAAAATCAAAGCTGCACCTGATAAAAATGCAGTGCTTTATCTCTGTATAGACTTTCAATCACAGGAATTGCTTTGTCTCATCAATTTGCTGGGACCTTGCTCAGCCTGTAATAGGGGCTGGCAAATCCACATGTTGCTTCTGATGGCTCTTCCCAGCACTCCTCATAGCTTTGGTTACCATTATATCAGCAAAGGGGCTGCATAGCAGAACTGTGGGAGGAATACAACAGGTTTGGCAAATGAGAATTTGATGGCCAAAAATGCTGCTCTCACTCACACAAAGAACTGGGAAATGAGCAAAACCCCTGTTTGAGCTGTTGTACAGCTTGATTTGGGCTTCCTTGTATTTGTTTTATAATACATCTGCAAACATAAGATCCTGTAATTAAAGACCTTATCAAGTACAAATGCAAAAGTAGACTAAATAAAGGACAGATTAGCAATCTTATTTCTGGCACTTCTCAGCTCATGAGCGCCTGACACTTCAGTTTCAATGTTCATGCAATCAAATTTTTGTGTGTAATGGACAATATTAAATGTCCCCTAAGACCCCCCTAACCACTGAAGGAGGAAGGGATCTCAACTGTGCACTGCATATTGTCTGTAACTGCAGTAAGTAACAAGTCTTGCTGTGTTCCTGTCCCAAGGGCCAAAGGTTGGCTGGGTCCCATTGAACATCCACCCTCCATAGCCAACCACAGGCTTCCTTGTCCTCTCTGGTGTGGAGCTCCTTGCTGCAGGAGCTGCTGGTGCAGGACCTTGCATGGCTGGCTCCGAGCCCCTTTGCAGAAGGGAGAGTCTGATTAGTGGCTGAAAGAGCCACAGCAGGGACAGGTTGGTAGCTGTAAATGATTTCACTGATTAGAAGAAGCACGCTGCCCTGGATCAAGTCTGGGATCCCACAGTGATGTGAGCAGGACTGCAGTCACTGCACTGGGCTGAGGCCAAGCCTCTCAGCTGAGGCTTGCCAACACTGTGGTTGAGGCGCAGGGACCAAGGGGGCCTCCAGGACAGCCCTTCCTGCCTGCATAAGCCACTAGTGGCCGGGAGCAAGGCTGAGCTTGGGTGTGGAGGAGATGCCAGCACTCACTAAACTCCTCCTCACAGCTCCCAGACATCCAGCTGAGCAGCTCTACCTCCCCTGGCTGCTGGGTGGTACATCAGCACCTCCAAGGTGGTGGTGGAGCAAGAAACTCTTCCTCCAAGCATCCTAGGAGCACACAGGGAGTTAGACACGTGCAGAGCCTTTGCAGAAACAGGCTCTGTGTTGGCAATGTGCCCCTTTTACCTTTAGTCTAGGGTTGCCATTTTAGCATATAAATCAGAGAAAGTTTTGGCAGTGGATTAACTTGATGTAAACCACATAGCATTCCTCCTCTGCCAACATGTCCAGTCTTTAATTTATATTCTTCTTTTTTTTGATAGATTTTTTTTTTGCGAACAATTTACATCATCATTCATTTTAAAGATAGATTGTTTTGCAGTGTTTGATAGATCAACCCCAGTGCTTGGAAAGCTGGCATCCAGATGTACAGCTTGCAAAAAGTTACAGTCTTGTTAAAGGGAGCGGTGGTGGTGTGAGATCACCTTATATGGCCCTTGCTATCTTCCCCTGCTAGCTGAGAATTGATTTCTTTTGCAATGAAAATTCCTCAGAGCTATCCTTTATCAATTGTAGAAGAAGCACAAAATGTGATAGTATAAGCCAGTGTGTTCAGAGCAAGGAATTATTAACAGTAATGTAACTTAATGGCATGACAGCAGGGATAAATCTGGCTTGTGGACTCTGAAGTTAAGGTTCGGGAAACTGCAATCTTTGCTTAAAGATACAACCCAGAAATTAATCAGGATGAATAATATGATAATACATGAACAGCAGCATTTAGAAACTTCTAGGGGTTTCAAGGCTCTGTTGAAACAAGCACACATCGTAACAGACTACCCTGCCAGAGAGAATTTACAATCTTGTGAGTCAAGGCTGATAAACAGTGGGATAAAGGAAGGATTAATATGCTCATTTTGCAAACAGCGAATCAAGCCACAGCAAGACCAGAGCCCAAATTTACAAAAAATGTATAGGCTTTGCTCTCAGATGCTGTGCTCGCTGGAGGCCAGCACAGAGCCAATAAACTCATGGCTCCTGAATGGCTGCATGGAAGAAATGCCACAGGATGTGATTTGCTGAAAAATGAGTCCATGGTGCATGGGTGGTGTGATTCATCCTCTGGGAAACAGTGAGAGGAGGGAAAAAGGGAAGAAGGGGTGGAAGGACAGAGGGATGGAGGAATGGGGACATGTCTGTGGGATGATGGGGACACAGCTTATAGCTGTGTTTCAGGACTCTTATTCAACATATTAGCTTTCAATAAGTTATTTTTACTTCGCATTCAAGGCTTCAAATACTTGAGAATATTTGCTGTGAGAAACAGAACGTGGCCTAGTTGTTATGTTACATGTTTATTTGCTCCTCAATGAATCTCAGCAAACAGCAAAAATAGTTCAGGCACCAAATGGCCCATGGGTCACTGAGAGAGCTGAGAGATGGGCAAGCCACAGTTCCTGCCTGTCCTGCCTGGTACATTTGCATCTGCAGACACAGGAGCATGGAGGTTCAGATTCTCCTGTGCAGTTCAGGAGGAAGTGTTTCCCAGCTTTTGTGCCAGCATCTCGTCCTCTCACATGTTCCTTTTCAAAATGTCACCTCTAGTATTACAGGGGACTGCTGGGCATTGGTAATAAATAAATGCAGAGATGGCTTTAGCAGAGGAGGCAGAGGATGCCATGGGCACCCCGCCTCCCATCCCCATCGGAAGTGATGGGATTTGTTGTGTAACAGAGCTGTGCCCACACTGTCACAGTGTCAGGTTTGTCACCTCCTCCCCAGGAAATGACTGGGGAGGTGCTGGTGCTGTTCCTAGCAGTTGATCATCAGATATCAGCTATGAAGTCGCAATGCCACATGTACATGGTAAAATCCGAGCCTAAAGCCATCTGTGAGCAGGTGAATCCTGCAGGAGGAAACCTGCTTCAGCTTCACCCTTGCTAGCTGCCAGCGTGGGCCGGGGGCTGCCCAGCCCTGCGGAACCCCTCTTCCCAGGAAACCCCCTCCCTACCCCATGAGGCCACCACTTGCTTTGAAATTCAGTCTTTGCTGCATTTAAAGTACATGAAAATCAGACAGGGAAAGATGACTAAATGTCACAAGGAAGTGAAAATGCACCTCAGCTGTTTTCAGATGGTGACAGGGATCTCTGTTCTTCCTAGAACTACACAGTACTGCAGGGAAAGGCAGTAAAAACTAAGGTGTCCTGGAAGGTTAAAGTTGCTCAGAACAGAATCCATATGGTGGATCTTCTTTAAGGATGATGCCTTGATGTCAGTTATGTATTTTTTTTCTGATATCAAAAAACAAGAAGATTTCTCTTCCTGGCAAATGAATCCAGTAGCTCAAATTCCTCTCTCGTCTTTGGGCTGAATTGCTTAAGCACATTACACTGCAAGGCACTAAACCCTCCCCAAACTCTCTTTTAGACATAAAAGAATTCTTAATATTGCGTTCTGCTGCTGTCATACCTTCCTCTACAGTTCTGCCTCACTCTTAACTTTCTTAGATGTTGCCTTGCTTTATTTATGTTTATTAGGGCACAAATAAAACACATTTTCTTGGGAAAGAATGTTGCAAGCTTGCAGACTTCTGCCTTCACCTTTTAAAGTGCTTTTTTGTTCAGAAAAGATGACATACCTGAAAAATGTAAATTGGACACCTTTTATGCTTACAGAAGGAAATGTATTTTCAAAATAGATTTGTGTCTCTTTCAAAACCTTTGAGTTATTCAGCTGAGATTGAAATGCATTATGTCTTACCATCAATAAATATGTCTGTTTAAATGAGAAGCAGGGTCACGTTTTCTTAAACCCGTGTTTTCACGTTGCTTTGTTTTATAGTTGGAAGTTACTTTTGAGACTGCTCCAGGTTTAAAATTTGCTTGTTTCTTAAGTAGAACTGAATAACATAATTTTGGCTTTACAGCTTGTAGAGAAAGCATTTATATACAGGTTGCATATTTTCACTGACCTGGAAACAGAGGGGCTTTAATTAGGCTCTGTATCGCAGACACTCATGAATGAAAATAAAAGTTAAAACCCCCTTGTTTTACATGTTGAGTTCTGATACCAAATGGAAGAACAACAAAGCTTCTCTGTGCACTTCCCCAAAGGTCGCTTCTTAAGGTCTGCTGCTCTTGTGACTGTGCACTCACATGCTTGTGTGTGATCAGTCTTTCCTTCTCCCCACTATCCTTTTTTCTAGCCACTATCCTTTTTTCTAGCGCGGTGCCAGCTGTGATGAGCAGAGATGCCCCCATTGTCTACCAAAAGTCAGTGCCTGGGGAAGTGCAGGAGACCGATGATATCTGACTACATCTCTGTTTTGGTTTGAAAAGACAGGTCTCTGCTAAGGAAGGCAGGAGCCTCTCTTGAAATGGAAAAATGTAAACCCCTTCCCTCCAAATTATTATAATTTTGAAATTAAGGGGCTCTCAGGCAAAGATACAGGGATAGGAATAACAGTTCTTTATTAGGAAAATTAAGATAAAAATGCAAAAAAATACAAAAACCACAAACCACTGACAGAGTCGCAATACAACCTGATTGGAGTGTTGGTAGCAGTCCAATAAAATGGTGGCTGCAGCCCTCCTGGAGTGACAGACATGGTTCTGTTGAACCAGTGATCCTGTAGAAAGGGTGTAGTTTTCCTCTGAGGGTCCAGTGGTGATAGAAGGGCCTGGTCTTTCTCTGAGAATCCAGTGAAAAAGGCTGTCTTGGTGTTCCAATCTCCAATTTTATCTAGGTAGGAAATGCTTGGCTCCTCCCCCTGGGTGTAGCATCTCACAATGGATGATGTAATTTTATCAGTCATTAAGTGAGACTCAATGGCCCATTAGCAGAAGATATCTCCCTGGACAGAGGATGGATCATAGAAGAGATAAAGAACACTGCTGTATCTGTTTTCAACAGATGGTGATAGAACACATACTGCAACCCCAGACAATCTCTTTTCTGTCTGGTAAGAGCAGCTAATCAGGCAAATGGAAGGAATTCACATGAAGAAAGCATATGAAGCCCAGTTGCTCCAAGGCATGTAAGCATGTTTTTCAAACCTTTGAGGATCTTGACAATTCTCTGCTCACAGCAAAGGGAAGGGGAAGGATTGTGACTGTAGATACATCTAAGGATGATGGTCGCTTGCTGATGCCTTCCCTTTAATCTCTGCAGGCACTTCACTATGGTTGGTGTGCCAGCAGTGTCTGTAATCCAGTGGAGGTGTCTGCAAGGTCTTTTGAATGTTCAAGGAGGGCATGATTTTTCTTCAAAAAACCACAAATGTTACAGCAGTGCAGACCATTGGGCTGTTGCAGATGTCAGTGGCAGTAAATAGAGAGGCTGGATAGTGAAGTGACAGAGAAAAATATTTTCCCTTCTCAGCCTTATATTTCTAAAAGTAAGCCCAAGAGAAACCAAATTCTGGTATCCAGGGGACTTTGGCCTCATCAACACTAGTCAAGCTCTGCCAGAACCCGGCCTCTGCCCTGAGTTAGGCTGGCTTGGCTGCCCTGATCTAAGCTATGGACCTCTCCTCACCTCCAGAGCTGTCTGGCTCTAACCAGACTGGCTTTTGGAAATGATTCCTGCTTTTTGCTGTCTCCTGAGCGCTCTATGGGAGACAGTAGTAGATGCAAACAAAAGAAAATTGAAAGAAAATTCTGCCAACAGAAAATTGAATTCCCATGCCCAGTCTGGTGCCCTGGCATTTTTACTTTACCTTACTTTTACTTTAGAATGCTGCACTCCATATCTCCAAGTGTTCACTCTGGGTCTATCACATCCTTTACAAATAACATGGTTTATTTTGAATGTACATTAAACCAGTGTGTTGAGTAGGACTAGCAACCTTTCAAAAGCACACCCCAAGTTTTAGAATTGAGGATGCATATTTGGCTCCTAGCACAAAATACACATTTCAAGAACTTCAGAGAAGGTGCCTGCCAAAATATCCATGATTACTACATATTTATTTGCATATATGGAGTGCCTGGGCTGTGAGCAGTATGTCTGTTACAAGACACAAGTCTTTTCTTTTAGCTTGGCCCTCAATTTCCAGTAGAAGGACACCAAAGGTACCAAGCCAGACTGATTGATTTGTCCCAGCCTGAACTCTTAAGGTTTGTCACTGCTGTGGGCACCTTGATAGCAGCACGGATACTCGACAGTGTCCTACAACAATCCTTGTGCCTCCTCGCCCTGTAGCCTGAGTCACGGAGAGGGAGCAGAGGAGCTTTGTGGGCCTTCATGGTGTTGGGAGCCATAATCCCATGATGTGACTGCCAGCTCTCTATGCAGGCAGTAGGATACCTGAAAATGAGCTCTTCCCCTCTCTCCCCACTGCAAGCAGATTGATGGAGTTGGCAGTCAATAGAAGGGGCTGTGATGGCTCCTTCTGCTCGTGGTGCGGGGCTGGACCATGAGCTGATGATGTAGCACTGGGATGAGAGTCCCGTGTTGTCTGTCCCTGATGTGGAGCCTGTGCTTTTGGCATCACACCAATTGGACTATTTTAGTTAGAGGCTTTAGCCATCTTCCTGGTAATTTCCCTGGTCTCTGGGTGGTTTGGCTCTCCGACATAGCTAGGTGATCTACCAGGGTTGTGTTCCACAAAGTACAATGACATTACTTAAGAAGGGAAAGAGAAGGAAACCTGGTGTAACAGCTCCTCTTTAACAGAAACAAAAAAGAAAAAAAAATTAAAAAGAGGAAGAAGAAAGGGATAGCTGGCAGATTACTGGTTTTATTCTGTGTGTAGACAGTACTATTTAAACATAACTGAGCTGACTGAAAATTATAGAAGTGATTTTTTTTAATATTCCTGAAAATTCATTACTGTCTAGGATGTTCTTTGTGAGAGATTTCTAAGATCAGTTCCCAGTGACAGACAGTGTTTGTGCACCGAGAGGCTGATGGAGAAAATGAATGTTATCTCTGGCTAACAGGAAGGATATTTACTCCCTGCCAGTGACTTGACACTCTGTGTAGGCCAAAGGTTGGGTTAATATTATGGGGTTTCTTTTGAGTTCCCACAGGTGGATGGCATTTGAGATGCAACGATACAAAGTGTTAGACAGCCTTACATGGGATGGACCAGCCAGGATAGGGTGTGATGGACAGACTGGGAAATCACAGTCTCCTAAATAATTTTGTCAGTTCTGCTTTTTTTTAGTAACAAACCAGAACAAACTGTGGTCCTTGCCCCAGAGAAAATATGAACTTTTAAAGTGGGACTTTATTCTCCCATATGGCATTCAGTTGCCTGTTAGAGCCAGGCAGTAGCCTGTACAGTCCTTATTTTTCTTTCCCAGGAATCTGCCACATAGTAACCAATGCCGGGCAAAGGTTCCTTGGCAGCATCTCAGGGACTTCAGGCTTGGGTCAGAGGCCACTCCCATGGGCTTGCCTGGAAGTAGCCACATGGTTTAGGAGGTCAGGAGAGTTTAAATAATATGGTGGAGGCCAGGCTATACCATTTGTTCTCAGGATGGGGCACAGATGCACCTGGGCCTCCGAGTGTGTGTGTGTGGGTACACAGAGGCACAGGACAGGATATATTAGACAAAATGATTGAGAAAGAAACAGATTAGTCAAAACTGTGCTTGGAGTCCAGAAGGTTAGGAGCCTTGCATTTAAAATGTTATCCACTTATTTATAGTGAAGCCAGAACAGGAAAAATTCCCCTGAGGAATCCTGAGCCATGGCCTTGGCTGACATCACTTAATGAGCATCAGCAGAGCATGTCCAGATCCAGCCTCTATGGGAGGACTGAAATACCCTGGAGAAATGGAAACCCGGTAACATGAACCACTAAGTAATTTTGTGAAATGCAAATAATTTTGTGAAATGAAATTTTTGATGCAGGCACAATTCTGGCTCTGTTCCAGGAAAAGCCTCTCTCACCTTTCTAATTAGTGGCGGGGGGGTCTCATCGGGGAGTATGGAAGATTCATGGCCATTTTACTTTGCATGCTTTTCTGTAATTTACTGTTCTTATTACAGAACACAAGATTATTTTTCACAGCAGCTCTGGAAGGAACTGGAACTGTGGAAGCATTGTCCAGGGTCTTGTGACAGGGCCTATTTAATGACTAAGCTGATTAAATGCCTACCTTCTCACAAATCACATCCCATACAGGGCATGAGGGTGCTATGAAGAAGAGAGGGAAAATTTCATAAAGGTGGTGAATGTAAAGTACAAAATGGTTGATTTCTAAAGGTTTGAAATCTATACAAAATAGGATCTGGAAAAGATCATCAGCTCCTCCACCTATAAAAAAGTTTCGGTTCTTCTCAGTGCTGCAAAACTCTGGGTATCAAAAATGAGAAAATGTGTTACTGAATGCATCGACATCCAGAACATTTAGGTGTTGAAATGGGAAGAGGACACCTTGGTGTATTTTTGAGTTGTCTCTCTTTCGTTATCTGATCCAAACTCTGAGTGCTTTGAAAAGACTAAGGCTGGAAGGTGATGGTTCTCCCTGGTCTGTCCATGTCTTTCCAAGTGCTGCCCCTTACTCCTAGTGAAGCCACAGCTGCCATCCCTCCTCCTTCCCTGGTCCTTTGCAAATGGGAATTGGCTTCATCTTCCCCTGCAGCCACAGCTGATGCCACAGAGTAGGGTTAGCTTCTGAAACAGGCTTCCAAAAATGTCCTCTTGAAATAGAGCCTGCAATCCAGATCATGACCTGGCTGCCCTCCTCACCTCTGGGAACACTGGGGTAAGTGATGTTGCTGAAGATAGTGCTGTAAAAGGTAAATTGAAAAGGCTTTGTGTATAAACTATGCACCCAGTTTGAGTTTCCACCTATCCCAGTAAGGAACAGAAATACCCTGTGCAAGCTGTGTCCTTAGACCATGACAGAACAAGACACTCATATTCTGAATTTCAAATGAAAATACTTGTGAGGAAGTGAACTTGCAATACTTGGCAATGCCCTGAAACAAAAGGGTTTATATTGCTTTTAAAATAGTTTTCTCAGATCCGTTATTCCCATTATCCATATAAATGTCTAATCCTCCTTTGAATTGTGCTAAACTCTTGGCACTGGTACTGTCTTGTGAAGTAGATTCCAATATAGTAATTTTTTAGGTTTTTGTTAGGTTTTGTTAGGTTTTTTTTACCTTTTAGAGTTTCTGAGTTTTTAGAGTTTCTGGCTTGCAATTTCATTGAATACCATCTCTTTCTTATGTTATAAGAGGAAAAACAACTGCCTTTTCCAGCATTTTGCCCTTGTATTATTTTGTTTTGTTTAACCACTTGTCTTCTAATCAGCCTTTCTCTGAGACAAGGGCTCCCCATCTTTATGCCTTTTTTTCTCTTTTTTGAGAAGAGAAAAAGATTTTTTGAGAAAAGATTGCGGTGTGCCCCTGAACACATCCTGTGTCTTGCTCCAGTAGGATCCAGGCAGGGCTGCAAGCAGTTAATAAAGTCATGAGCTTATTTGATGAAGACATTCAAAGAGGCAATGAATGTGAGAATATTACAACCTCCCCATGAAAAATAAGAGAGCAGAAAAATGGCTGAATTAATGAGTAAATTATTCCCTATGAATTACTCTTCCAGTTCTGTCACTAGCACTTTAATGTTAAAAAACTTAGAACCTTTTATCATCATAAGTAGAAAGAAACAGTGTGCTCAGGCTATTTGAAGGCTTAACTTGGACATTTACTTTGGTTTATTCATACTGATGTGATGTATTTGATCACTGATACTTGTAACAAAGGTTTAAATAAAAAATAGTCAGTTTAAAAAGCTTGCTGACTTTACCCCAAGTGTTCTTTGCTTGATGTATTTTGTGTAAGGACAAAGAATGAACAATTCCTGAAAGGGGGATTTTTCAGTTTTTCATCTTAAAGTTTCAAAGAACATTTCAAATCACAGAATTATTTATGTAATATTTCTGAAAATTAAAATCTTTGAGATGCATGCAGTCACTTAAAAGCATAGCGTGGAAGGATGGCAGTGACAGGGGCTGCCCTCCGTGCGGGATGAGAGGCAGCCCTGTTGATCGGATTTGGTATCATAAATCAAATCAGGGTTATTGATCCCACGTTTTCGTGGCGGATGCTCTGTTCCGTGCACAGCTCTCTCCCAGCCTCGCTCAGCCTCTCTCTTTTGCATTGGTGACCTTTCTCCTTTGCAAAGAACATGCAGCCAGTGACAATGCTGGCAAGTGGCCCAGACATCAACTTCTACCTCATGGCCACCTGAAACCACTTGTGTTGTGCTTGGGAAATTGCAATAACCCCTCTGACATCTTTCTTCCTAGCTTCCTTTCCAGGACTGTCCTGAATATGTTTCTTAAACAAACAAGCTTCTTACATCTTAGAAAAATACCTATATAAGTAATCTTCCATGCACAATAAAAGCTGATGGCTTTTTATGTCAAGAATTTTTCATAGGCTAGGATTTCCTGTCTTCACAGAAATTTAATTGAATTAAACTTTGGTAATTAATTTATAACTCCCAAAAAAGTCAGAGAGAGCCTTTCTAATGCTCACATAACACTATAACTTGTGTCTGCATACAGAATCCCACCAGCTGGGACTTCTCTGGTTTGTAGATCAGCTGACAAACCTCAGGGGGCTTTGGTTGAGTGGGAAGGTCAATGACAAGAAAGGTCAAGGAAAGCTTCCAAACATGTATTTCCACTTAGCTGGCTGTCCAGGCAGGGAGAGCAGGGATGGAGGGTGATCTGGCACAGATCTGTCATCCCAGTCACATGTCCTGAGCCGCCTCCTCTCTGCAGAGGCTGGAGGGAGACTTTGCTCAAGCAGATCTTGATGTCCACGAGCAGTGGGTGCAGTTGGCTGCCAAACCATCAGCATCTAACGGGACCTGTTGAGCTGTTTCCCCTCTCCTGAGTTGTGAGGCAATACAGCATCCTTCTCACCTCCCAAAACCTCATCTGCAGAGTGAGAGGGTCAGCAAGTTTGTAGAGATAGCTTGACATGGGTGGTGGGGTCTGGCAGCAGCAGTGATTCTGTGCAGCACCTGGAGTCTGCTTCCTCACTCACCTCCACAAGAGTCTGCACAGAATAAACATTAACTGCATTTTTACATGCAGAAAAAGAAATGGCAGTCTGCAGTCAGACTACTGTGCCTGAAAGCTGCATTGTCTCCATTTGTTATACATTTTGACCAATCCAAAAGAAAAAAGCCTCCCAGTCACAGGGCTGGGTCTATTTGTGAAACAAATTCGTGGTGCAGAGAGGGTACCAAATTTTTAGGTGAAATTTGGTCTGTGCTGCCCCAGTCTGAGAACAACTGCTAATACATGGAGTCAGCAATTTTATTAGTAGCAGATTAACATTTCTGACCAAGTATTATAATAAGTCTATAAATTTGCAAGCTGATTTCTCACAATATTCAATAATTCAATTCCTGGTTTAATCCCATAATGTTCAAGAGGAAGAGTAATAACCCATTTAAGGCAAATGTCAATGAACAAGACTGGATTTGTGCTGGATTTGTAGCTTCAGTCCTCTGCAGTTCTGGATCTTGCTGTCACCCAGAGCTGATTACAAAACACATAAAATCTAAAAACAGGAAAACACAAACCTGTAAATCATCTCTCAGAAAAGTCCTCAAGGTAAATATTTTGAAAAAAAAAAATGATTCCTTAATTGTATGAGACAAGAGTAAGCCGAAACCCTCAAAATTAGCAGCCTGAACAAGTATTTGAGAGCTGGGGAGCTGGCTGGGACCATGGCATGGTCTGTAAAGGGTACAACAAAGGGATCTTTGCTGAGAGACAGGGACAATCCTGAGCAGGCACAGGCCCAGAGGCAGAGGAATGGAGCAAGGCAGAATGTGAAACACTCCTGGTGGAACATATTGCCTGCAGTGTCATATTAAGTGGAAAAGTGGAATGTATGCATAAACCATGAAAAATCATTAATTTACAGGGAGTTATAGGCACAGAGGTTGCATCACTGGCAGCCCATCCAATTCCCCGATCTTAGCCAAGCTCTTAAGTTATTTCCTAATAATCCATATAATTAGAATTTTCAAAGAGCCGTAATTATGCCCATTAAAGTTTTAGCAACAGCATGTTTATATATTATGAAAGAGCACCAGCTCTGTATGAAGCGAATAAACATTTTGACACAAGTTGAAACTCAGAAACTTTTCTCTCCCTGTTCTGGTTGTCTGCTGAGCTCCAGCCTGCCAGGAATTTGCTCAACGCAGCTGTGAACAACGAGCAGCAGAAGGGAAATTCAGGGGGGAGCCTGAAGACGCTTACATTGTCCATCTGGAAAGCAAAGCCAAGGATACCATTAATTTTCTGACAAATAATAGTGCCAGAAGGGTCCAAATGCCAAAGTACTTTCCGTGTAAGGCTGCTTTAGTTATCATAATCAATAAGAATCTAATTTTGGGGAGGAAGCCATGCCACCAATAGCATAATTGCTTCGTCTGTGAATATGCTGTGGGGTGCTGGCTGGCAGAAGAGCCAGAAGGGCTGCATGCTGCAATCGCAGGCACAGCCATGGGCGTGACCCCATGCTGCACCATGGGCAGAGCTGCCCACGGCCGTGCTCCCGATGTCCATGCACGCCGTGCTGAGCAGGGCAGCAGGCAGTGCCTGGGAGTGACTGATGTAGCAACGTCACAGTCTTCGTTTGTCCCCAGAAATTATGGGTTTAGGGCTTCATGAAAGGCTGTCATGCACGGAGTTGTGGGGTTTGGGAAGCTGCTCTTCCCTTCCCCTATTGCCTCCCTGTTGTTTCCTCTCTGTCAGCTCTGTGTCTCCTGTCGTTTCACAGCAGGGGTGGGGTTGAATGTAGCTATCATGATGTGCACAGTCAGCATTAAATTTTAAATTTTCTTGGGTTCTTTTATTGCAGTGGCGCCTCCTGGTTGTGTCTATGGTGTCACAGTCTGCTTTCCCCATAGTCATGCATGTTTTATTAGAACAAACTCACTGCTGATAGTATATTTGTTCCTTTTTGTCACTGAGTGTCTGCTCAGGAACTTTTCATGAAGATAAAGCTTGGTCTGCCTGAATAACTTGACTAGATAGCTAGGAAGAGACTGAATAGCCTAGGCACAAGCCCAGCCTCTTCTGATACACCACTTTTTTAGCTCTACCTGTGGGCTCGATTTCTTGCCTGTGCTTTGGTATAAAATCACTGCTTATTTAATAGCACTTAAAAAATTCTGTGTGATCTTGCAACTGTTAAATTGCATTATAATTCATATAAAAGTGGTGCCTGTGTGTGCAAAAATCATCAGACTGCTCCCTGCAGCTTCTTTTCTCACTACTCATCTTCCACAATTTTATCACGGTAGTACAGAGGGCTCTCGAGCAAAAGCAGAGCAACCATTTTGAAAAACCATTGCAAAATATAGTTTCTTCCACCAAGGGTGAGATATCTGAATGAACAAGAGGGTAAAGGAAGTGTGATCATTTCACATTGACAAAAAATATCATGTGGAGAAAATAAGTGGCATATAGGTCTGACAGTGCTAGGAAGTTATTTCTGAAGCTCAGGGGAAGGAAGTGTTACCCACAGCACTCAGGGAGGACAGCACTTGATTTCTTCTTAGCAGATGCCAAGGAAAATATTCAAACACTTTAAATATATAGTTCTATCAAGCTAGTTATGAGCTTGTGTGATCAGCAAGGGATGAAGGTACATAGTACAACCAATTAAATGTACAATATATAAAATGTACAATCTGCCCATGGGAATGAGGTGGACCACAGCAGATGAACGCTGTCAGGGTGGCACAGAGCATGTTTGGAGCCCCACCACACCGTGTGTGGAAGATGGACTTATCAGTGTGATGGCATGGAACCAGAGCTGCTTTATCCACTGTAAACAATTCCCATGTAAATCGTATGAAGATATTTATCATTTTCCCCCTGGAGCTGGGGACTGTTTTGCTTAATTCCCCATGCTGCTTGTGGAGGACAATTCACAGCATATGCAGGGGACACCAAAATTCACAGGGATGAGACATTCCTGTGAAAATAGAAGCAGGAACCTGCTTTAAAACAATTTGAAACTGCTACATGCTCAAGTACATTGTGTGGTGCCACAAGGAGGAGCAGAAAGGGGGAAGCAGTCTTTTATCCTAAATCCTGGGTTCTCCTCCAGTCCAGCTGGGAGGGGATAGAGAGCATGGCCTCGTCTACTGAGGATGAAAAGGCATTTCTTTTCAACAACTGTTCGTGGGTCTGTGAGAAAAGAGTTGGTGGAGACCAAGCTGCTTGCTCCCTCCCAAGGCCCTTCCTTTTGGAGCTGTGTGGGTGGATGCTCTGAGCACATCTGCTCGTGGGAAGCCTGTTTGTGGCCAAACACAGGGCTCTGGCTTCCTCCAGTCGTGGAAACACAAAAGGTTTTTTAAAAAAAAAAGGTCAGGGACTGCTTTGCCTTGTAGGAAACATTTTAGTCTCTCGGTTGCAGAAGCAAGATCAAGTCCTTGCTGGTTCAGAGGGAGCAGATGGGCACACTGGGAGCTGAGGAGGTGGCCTTGGTCTCTGGAGAGCAGCAGCCAGGCTGTGGCTGTGCTAGATGCCCTGATGTATGGGCACCTCTTCATTAGAGGTGGCACTTGCCATCATCAGCCCCAGCCTCCCAGGACACAAAAAATACTGTCACAGGCAGCTCTGCTCCTTGCCTAGCTGGTTTATTTGCTTGCAGCCCTTTGTGTTATCCCCTCTACCCTCTGCCCTGGGCTCCAAGACCCAGCTGCTGGGAGTTGCCCTGGCCACTGGGAAGGTAGGGCTGTCCACAGTGAATTCACAACCCCCACAGGAATCTTGCATCTATAAGTCTGTAAACACTGCCCTTCTCTCTCCCCGTGCACTTCTGGGATTTAGTTGCACCAGGGTAAATTATATTTAGAAATCTAAATAAGAGTGTGTGGGGTACACGGCCACTGTGGCAGTGTGGGAATGCTGGGAACAAAGCATCCCAGTTGTTTTCAGACCTTTCAGTTGTATTTGCTCTTAATTTTCCACACCACTTTTATCTCTGATCTATGTCTCTGTTTGTCTCAAAAGCTACAGTCCAGTTTTAAATTATCCAAATTAAAATGCAGATTGTCTGAATGCTACAAAGGCTCTTCAGCTGAACTACTGGGTTTCAAATGACCCAGAGTACTGAGTAGTAAATTAATTTCCAAACCCTTTGTGTAGCATCTCTTACTCTTTACCTCATCACTGTCCCTCATCCTGGGACAAAACGTGGATTTTCTTGCTTGCTTCTGGAACCATTAGAGCATTTGCTATTTTAACAGTTGGAAACTGCAAGGCTTTGCAGTCCATATGATTTCAGATGGTTCATAGGAACCAATTTTAGCTCTGACAAAATGTTCTGAACTTGCTACAACATTTTTATTGCTCCTTGGCTCTGGATTGATTTTCTCTTATTAGCTGGAGCTGACTGTAGCTTTTTTTATCAGACAATTCTGGAAAGCAGCAAATCAGTCTGGAGCTCAGCTGCACAAAGTGAAGTTGCTTTGCTTATTGATGCATGCATTTAGATCACTTAAAGTGTAACAAGAGCCAGCAATTTAGCTGAGTTGGTTTGGTTTTCAGCTTTGATTGAAATTCACAGTTTAGAACATTAGCAGAATTAATTTGCTGGAGATTCTTATCTTTGCCACTTAATTTGAATGAAGTGAGGTATGTAAATGTATGTACTTTGCAAGCTGTTATCTTTACTATTTCAAAACAAGATTAATTCAGGCAAAACTCTTAAAAATCCAAACACAGAATGATTGCTGGAGGCCTTGACTTGGGAAGAGGGCTGTGATTTTTCCTAAAGTTTGTAGAGAAAGCTTGATATGATGTTTTAGCAGATCTGAGGAAGGAGATAAAGGCAATTTTGACAGCAGTGAAAGTCATTTAAAGGCAGAGAGAGCAAAGATGCCTGGCTATGGGAGGCAGATAATCCTGGGTAATATTTATAATGGAAACTCTAGGTGGGAAACAGCCTCTGAGGAACCTGTGGGAGACAAAACGCAGCTGGGAGACAAAGCTGAAGATCCTGAAGCTGAAATAGGACTTTGAGGAAGCTGTAGAGGGGATGCTAGACAGCTGAATATTTTGAGGTGTATGTTAAATTAGACGATGGATCCACAGGAAGAAAAATTACCAGGGAAGGAGCTGTTGATCACAGAGGAAGGGGAAGCAGCTGAATCAGACTTGAAGCATGTACTGACTGAGCCAGAGAAGGGAAAAGAGAAACAGAGGGAGGGAGGAGAAGGCATCAGGAGAGCAACCAGCTACATGGAGAGAGGTGAAGAAGCAGAGGCAGCTGTGGGGTCCAAGAGGCAGATGAGAATAAGATACCCTATCATGGAGGCAGAGCTGAAATACCTTTACCCTCACCCTGATGTTCCCAGGGTCCCACTCTCCTGCTGGATCTTGGTTTCCTATCAGTAGGAATGCAAGTGTTTGGGTCCAGGCAAGCAACAAACAGAGAGGTCAGGTGTCAACTTGGGAGCTGTGAAAGGAGTGAAGCCCATGGCGGAGAGCTGAGCTTTGCTCACAGATCAGCTGTGCTCGAGAGACTCCAGATGACCCTCTGGAGAAGAGGGATCACCAGACACCATCAAGCTGCTGCTTCTAGTGACCATCCCTAAATTCATACAAATTTGTTGTGCTGTTTTAGAGACCTTGGTGAGCAAGAGTCTACATGGACTGAGGGGTCATGGCCCACATAGAACAATATTTTGCACTGACACCATTTGCCATATTAGCTTTCTAGACTCACAGGATGGTTTGGGTCAGAAGGGATTTTTGAAGATCATCTTGTTCCAGCCTCCCAGCCATGGGCAGGAACACCTTCCACTAGACCAGGTTGCTCAGGGCCCCATCCAGCCTGGTCTTGAGCACTTTCAGGGATGAGGCATCCACAGCTTCTCTGGGCAACCTGTTCCTGTGCCTTGCCACCTTCACAGTAAAAAATTTCTTCCCTATATCCAATTAAATCTATCCTCGTTCAACTTAAAACTCTTGCTTTTTCTCTTGTCACCACATATCCTTGTAAAAAACTCTCTCCATCTGTCTCTTTGCCCCTTTTCTCCCCCATACATCTCCCTGTATTTTTGTTTGGTTGGTTTTTTTCACCCCTTACAGGAAATCTGATGGTAGTTTATTGCTAGACTCTGATTAATTTTCAGTGTTGCAGTATATATATTTATTTCTTGGGCTGAAAATGATAATGTGGCGCAGTTTGCTTTTACAGTGGAGGTTCATGTCAGCATGATTAATATTTGGCATTGAATAGGCCTGCACTTAAGCCATGTTCTTTTGAGATAATTTGTCCATATTTTCATATTAGAAAGTATTTCCTTGCACATTTATGCTTGTGAAAAGAACTTTCCTACAACACAAAGTCATTAAAAAAATTTTCCAGCGGAGAAGGATATAAGCAACTAAATACACCCCCTTTCAAATGCAGTTTCAAATCTTTCCTGCTTGGAAAGAGGGAATCTCTAGATAAGACATGGCAGTGATCCCAGTAGGCAAAGGGCTATGGCAAGAGGCGTTGGGAAAAGCTTTGCTTTGTCATGCACGTGGATCTGAGACACTGTCAGCAGTATTTGATTTGTCCCCAGCCATGGCTGGGCTGGCTGGGCAGCCTGCCAGCAGATCCAGTGAGATGATCAGTTCTGCTGCACAGTGATGCTGAGGAAGAGCCATGGGGAGCTGCAGGCAGAGCACAGCCCCTGGCTCTCAGTGCACTCGCCATGCCTGTCCACTGGCTGTGTCTCCACTAACTGGGGGAACTCAGCACAGGTCATCATTGCCTGGTCCTCAGCACAGCTTCCCTCTCATCTGGTAAGATTTAAGGATGAAAGCAGGATGCCTCCCTCAGCTTGTCCTTAAAAGGAAACATTGCTGAGCAGCTTTAGTGGCCTTTGGGGTCTTCCCTCAACAGAAACAAAGAGCGCTTTGCCACCCGTTCCCCAGAACAGGCTGCAACATCAATGCCTCTGCGGGCTGCGAAATATGAAAGATAGTAAAACTTTCAAAGAAAACTTTAAAGCCCAATGTGTGGGAGTAGCACAAAGGGCACTAAGCAAGACAAATAAATACATGGCTGCAAAGACTTTTTTGTTGCACCACTAATTGCGTAGGATGCTGTGGGCACGGGGAGAAGCCTTATGGCTTCCCTCTTGGTGGGGGCTTTCCGCTGCAGGTGGCAAGTATGTCACATCAGTTGTCATCTGGATCTTGTTTCCTCAAAGCATATAAAAAATGTTCCAAGTTGCATCTGCATTTTATTCTACTGAACACCTTCAAAACTACACCAGAATAAGGAAATTAACAGCAGCACTTCACATTTAGTAGCTCTAAGGATTACAGATTGATTATGCAGTATGAGCAAATCCTCCTTTTCTGAACATTAAAATAAGTCTTTTATCCAAAGTTGAGCACAAGAGAAAATGAGACTCATTTTTAAAGCACTGAGCACTCCACAGTTCTGTTTTCTGAAAGAGCCACAGGCTGTTGAATGCATTTGAAGATCAAGTCATTTATTGCAGTGCTTACATTTTCACTTAGAAGATCTCATTTCAAAAAGCTCTCATTTCCAAAAGCTCTCATTTCCAAAAACCTTACCATAAATGATTTGCCAGGAACATAAAGCACCATATGATAGATGTAAACCAGGAGATAGCCAGGAGATATGACTTCTGATTTTGATGCCAATGATTGTTTATCCCTGCTCTCCCAGTGCTTATTGCGAGTCTTAAAACTTATACCACTGATATTGTACCATCAGGCAGGAATCCCAGTTTTTTTGGAAACCATCGGGATGTACCCCAATGACATCATATCCAGAAGGGTGGTAAAGAGGATCTGTATTGGAAATTTGTCTGGAATAGTTGATTTCTTGATTGCACATCCAGTCAGAAAAGTAGGGAGAAAAATTGACTGTCAGTCAAACCAAATGTATTCTGCAGCTCTGTGGGCATTTCTCTCTGGATCCAAAAATCTTTTGAAAACTGGTGTTTGATTTCAGCCAAACCATCAGACTTAGGCCTGCTATGAATTGTCTCATTTTTGCTATCCGTGGGAAAAAGAAATTGCAGAGTAGGAGTGTAGGGGTAAATAGTGGGGCTGTGTTTGTCCCTTTTTTTCCCAGGCTTTGCCCAAGGTAGAGGGAAACCAAGCTGAAAATGCTGAACTGGTAACCCAGTGGGGAGAAAAAAAAGAAACAAAACCCCCAAGTCACACATGGCATTGGAGGGACTGTGCACAGAAACCAAAGATTTGGAAAGGACATTTGCTCTGTCTTTGAGGCATATTTTCCCTGCTTTTTGAAGTCTGGACACCTATCTCACATATAACCCCCTTCTCTTTGAAGAATCTTGGTCTGGAGAGGGGTGATGATATTAGAGAATGGCTGAAGCAATTTCTCATATGTAAGACAGCCTCAAATGTACTTCAGATTGCTTGCTCCAGAAGGCCTGTGTTGACCCCTTGTTCCAGCTAACAACCTGTGTTAAAACAATGTCTGTACATCTAATACAGCTACTGAGAGACCACACCGACTGCAAATGTTGCCCAAATATAACTTGGAAAAGGTCATTAATATATTTTTACACACTTAATAGAAAGTATGAAAGTAAAGTGCAGTGTTCCACAAACAACTAATTTTACAGAACAAATTTTCTGAGAGCTAGGCCATTACTATGTAACTGTTTTTTTTCCCCAAGAGTTTTCTAATTTGCATGCATACACTGTTTATTCTGAGCAGCCATCCCTGGGCAACACACTACAGTCACACTCCTATTCTTTCAGGCATCACCCATTCAATACTAAATCTTTACTAAGCAGATCCATACAGAGATTACACATCCTCTACAGTAAAATGGATGTGACTCGGTCGAATAAGTTGGAGATAGTTAAGAATGAAACAATGGATGTTGGGCCTTTCTTTCTCCCCTGCTTCTTTAGAAAATCTTTTTGGTTTGGTTGGGGGTTTTGTCAGATATTTATTTTTAAGCCCGAAAATATAAAATTGGATTCATATGCTGAGAAGGAGGCTTTATGAAGTAACCTTGTGGGCTAAAGTAATTCTAGTTTTATGGGGAGAGAGGCAAAAAAGGAGTGGAACAATCCTAAAATAGCAGGCATCAAAGAGGGGGGTGGTAAGAGGCTTCTGAATGAACAACTTCCTCTCTAAGAACAAATCCAGGATAGATTTTTCTGGGAAAAAGCACATAACTGTTTGCCTGATGATTATTTTCGTGTAAATACAGCAGCATGTTTTACAACTGAGTGGGAGACTTGTGTTAGAACTTATACTCTTTTATTGTCCAGAAGTAATGACATCAGGATTCCTACAAACCAGCTGTTCATGTATTAAATATTTCTTCCTTCTTTTTGCATTTGGGTTTCTTTTTTGTAGCGCCCAGGTTTTGCTAGGAATATTTAAACAGTGCAGAGTAATGAAAATGGAATAAGGTCAAAGGGCCAAGCTAGAGAGAAAAGCAGAAGGGGGAAGAGAGAGGAAGAAAGTGGAGATTTGGAGGAGGTAGGAGCAGTGTGTGAGGCTCGCTCACACTTATTAGCCCAGAAGAGCATCCAGATGCAGAGTGTGAGTTGAGGATGCTTTGGACAGAGTGCACCCAGAGGACTGAGGTAGCTCAGCAAGACCACTGTGCCTGCATTGCCTGCTTTGCAAAGGTTGCAACATCTGCAGATGTGGGGGAGCACTGGAGAGTGGCAGCTGTGGGGACCAGCTGCTGTTGAACATGAGTTCTCCTGCAGCTTCCACTGCACCTCAGGCTGCAATGGTTTCTTTTTGATGTGGTGCCCGGTACATTGGTGGGCTCCAGGCTCCTTGCTCTTGTATGACAAGACCCACAAGACCATGAAAACGTTGAACAATCCAGATGTGTTTGAGTTCCCAGATGATGCTGTGTGCACTGTGCATCTGACTTGAACAAGAGACACCTTTTGATGCTCATACAGAGCTGAGCTTGGCTATAAACAGGACCATGATGGGCCTGTCAGGAGTGAGGAAACACTATCACTTTAATGATGCAAAGTAACAGTCTCCCAACAATTTCACTTTTAAATCCCCTGTTTTCCCTAGTTTTCTCACCAAGTGGAGGCCTCGGTTCTCGCTCTGGGTGTTGTTTGGATAAGAGTTCTTTTTCCACTCTGTTCTCCATTTCTCAGTGTTTTGTTTCCTAATCTCCTTATGGAGGGCTGCATACTTTTCCCTGTGAAATGCAGCTTTATGCCAGCATGCAGCATTAGTACCCAAACCACATGCTCTCAGGAGCAGCCAGGGGGAAGGAAAACACTACAGATCCCATGAATGCACGTGGAGGAGGACAATTAACCACTAAATGAACTTCTGAGGGTATGCATGGGCTCTTCGCTTCCTGAAACATTCAAAGCAGGACTAGATAGTTTACTAAGGGATGTCTCTGAGACCAGTAACCTTACATCTATGATGAGTAGGTGTCTTTGTCATGCAAAACACAGCACTGCTTATGTCCTTGTAAATAAAAACGCATGCCTGAGGCTATGAGGAGTGAGAGACTGTTGTTCCTCCTCCTGACTTGCTGTCCTGTAGCCCATGGGCAGGGGGAGCTGGGGACTCTGCTGTGGTTCATGGGCAGATTTGGGGCTGATGGGTTGAACTGTGGTTGCTCACAGGAGTTTTAGACAAGATGTTCAGTAATCTGAGCCTTGAAATCTAAGGATAAATAATTGAGTCCATTGAAACCAGTGGAAGTTTTGCTCTGGATTTGGTCAGCATTTTGCCATATTACATCTGCCCCTCTAGCTCTCCTGTGGACTTCTGAGGAGCATGAAGAGTCTGTGCTCCCTCTCGTTAAGCGAAATGACCAGTGAGTGCTGATACCCATGAGATACGCTGCTTCTGCTTGGCTTGAAGCCCTTCATGCTGGGTGGACACCTCCACCACTGTGCCAGTGAGCACAGGGCAGCTGAGGGGAAACCCTCCCTGTGGAGTGGAATTAAGCAGGTCTCTGCTGGCCTGGTTCCACCAGTTCACTGGTCCCAGTTTGCAGAGCAAAAATGTTTGCATGGTGTCAGACTTTCCACAGGCATGAAATATTCACTAGTTTTTTATCCAGCATGATGGCAGGAAGGTATATATGTACTTTTTATCCTCTTATCCAGATGTTGTCACGCCTTGGACCTTCCTGTTTAGTAGACTTGTTCCCTATAAAGAGAGCTTGGTATCTTTGCTCCATCACTTCTCAGATAGGGAATTGCCTCTCATAACAATGAGTGGTGTTTCGTTCTGTTTACAAATATGTCCCTTTCTTCCTGGAAGCTGTGTACTGCACAGCCCTGGGGCCGTGTTTCCTGGCAAGTCGTCTGGATTGCCCATTACTCACTCACAATAAAATCGACTAGGCTTTAGTTTGTGTTTCTCAGAGCCAAGACACAGCATTTGTAACGAGACAGAAATTAAACAAAGCTTACATTTTCCCCTTTGCAGACTGTGACATTTGTTATTTCCCAGTGCAGTCTTGTGCTTCCCTGGAATATGTGCAAGACATTGCAGTTACTTATCTGGTAGGATAGACAGGAGTGAAATAGCCTTGGGCACACGGTGTGACTGGGAGCTGTCCTGTGCAGGGCCAGGAATTGGACTCGATGATCCTTGAGGGTCCCTTCCAACTCAGCACATTCTGTGATTCTGCTATTCTTTGGTTCTGTGATTCTGTGAAACCAAATGGGTTACTGTTAAAGATGTGGAAGAGAAGTTTGCAGATTAGGTAGGATTGGTGTAAGTACAATGCAAACACATATTAATCCCAACTAAAATGCAATTCTTGAGAAAACAAACTAAAAAGTAAGCCAAGAATCTGGGATGCAAACATTTGCCAAGAAAGGATGATGGAGTATTTAGACTCCTCAAACTGATTCCACTTGCCTAATCAGGTCTTATAGATTTCCCAGATCTCTTGTCTGAAAAACAAGTCTTATTTAGGGGTAGATTTGAAACTAAATCCTATTTTGGGAAACTGAGGGAAGTAAAAACTGGGGTTCTTGTCCGGTCTAACAGCACAGCCTGGGGGCAGAGTGAGCTCTGCCTGAATAGGAGGGAAAGGGATCTGTGTGTCCTTGTCACCTGGAGGGGGTGGCTGGCATCCCTCCTTGGCTGTTGAGAGGTCAGCACTCTCTGTCCTGCTGAACCCATGCTTATAAAAACATAAATGTATGACCATTTATTGTGTTATTAATGGAAATTGCTAATGATAAATCATAAAAATATCAATAAATCTGTATGTGCCAATTAGAAAGCACTCAAGTCAACAAATAAACTTTAGGAATTGACCCTTAAGTGAGGAGCTGTGAAGAAACACCTTGCAGGGCTATTCCCCTTTGGGAATGAGGGAAGGAGAAGGCATAGCTTTGTGCACGTCTGTGAGCTGCTGTACTTGCAGAGCTTGTGAGAATTCTCTGTTGAGATCAAAGATTCAGCTCGTGTAAAGGTCAAGACATGGGAGTATTTTCAGCTGTGCCCCCATCCCACAGGCACAGCTTCTCCCTCCCTCTCCCTTTCCTGATGTGTTTACAACAGTTAGAACTTTCTAAGTGTTGTCTACCCTTTATAACTCCACAAGCCTCCTCATTTTCATGTGAGCCACACAATCTGTGCATCATTATCTGGGTTGAAGATTATATTACTGTAAAAAAACCAAACAAAACCCCAACCACCTCACAACCAACAGAGCCACGAGTCTGCCTCAGGGACACATACTTGAGTCCTTCAGTCATGGTCCAGTCTGAGGTGACATGCAGTTCACTCTAGCAGGACTAAATTCCTCAGTACATGAAGCAAGGGGTTCATATTACTATATTAACTAGTAGTATATCATGTGAAAATGATCCTGTGTCCCTGTGCAGTGATGTAATGGGACAGTAATGCTGCTACAGTTCTTTTGGACTTCTTTGGGATGTGCATGGTACAAAGATAGCTGTCTGTCTCAGCCTGGGTGACACTGAGTCTGGTCTAAAGAGAGCGAGGTCTCCTGGGCACGGGTGAAGTGTGAGGCCAGTGCTGCCAGGGTGAGGAAGTGCCAAATGTCAACACGTGCCTGCAGGATTAGGGATAGGGTCATGGTCTGGGGATGAAGGAGATAGAGGCAGGTCTCTCAGGCAGCCCTTGAGAGCATCCTAGCTATCAGACTGTCTGATGCTGGGGTGGGGCTTTCTAAATGCTGAGGTTTTGTGGATCTTTCACATCATATGAAAAAATTTATTCTTCTTTGGGCCAGCAATAGCTATAATATACAAGATGCTATGAGTCTAAGGGTTGGTGGATGAGGTGTCCAGTGTCTGCTTCAATAAATGTGTATTGTTTTTGTAAGACTAGAACTCCTTCAGCAGCAAAGTGTGTCCTATCTCTCCATATCATATAGTTTGCACCCTCCGTAGTGATGGAAGATGTGAATCTAGAGGAACTCAAACCAGATCTCCAGTGTCTGATGTTGTACCTATCCTAATGAGTAAATAAACCAGCAAGCCCCCTGTTTGCTTATCATAATGTGTACATCATGGCCCAGCTTTCTTCTATAAGGATGATGTCTCTTCCTTTCCAAATGAGGAGACTGGAGAAGAGTCTTTGGGGAGACTCTTCTCTGGGTTAAACTATTCTGAAGTCTGTGCTAAAAGTCCTGCAGGATGATCCAGGGGTGTGTGAAGTGCCAGGGCCGAAGCCCAGACCCTTCCCTGCTCACGTTACTGGTATAGGAACAGTCTGGCTGCACAATGCTCCTCTGTGCATCTTTCTCCTGCAAGAAAAAGGGACTGACCAGGATAAGGTGTCTAATTCTGGCAGGAGAGAAGTGACTCTGCTTAGTCTTAGTGGATAATTTGGGCAGTTCTCTTGTATCTTCTGTAAATCTCTTTTTAATGGCCTCTCTCACAATGAATCACAACCTGGGGCAGTGAACTGTAAAATCTGAGCCTTACCACAAAGACTACAGGCAGTACCTAGATAAATCCCAGTTGTGAATCAAAGTCCCTGCTGTTTTACATTTGCTCTGAAGTGCCAGACTCTGTGCACTTTCCACAGGAGGCAGCTGGAATATAAACCAAGAGATGTCTGGCTGCCAACAGCCACCCTCAGACCCGGTCAGGGATCACAGCTTCTCCCTTGCATCTTTTCTGGCAGTTTGAGAGTCGGCACAGGCATTTTGCTCATCTGCTCCCCAGTCCTGGTGGTCCACAGGACAGCCCTTGCTGCTTTCCCTTTCATTCCACATCCTGTATGCACTGACTCTGTGGCTCCATCACCATGCTCTTTATCCAGTGACAGGTTGCTGGCAGTGGTATGTACACTTGATGTATAACAGCACCCTTGCACTCCTTCCCCCTTCCTATCTCCTTAAACAGATGATGTGCTAAGATTGGAGTTGTGACAGCAATCCCAGCAGACCAGAGCTAAGCTCCTGAGTTCATAGCCCCCATTATTTTGCATGATTTCTAGCTCCTCTGAATGGTTTCCCACACTTGTATCAAGAGATTTAAGATCCTCTTGCTTTGCTTTTGGCATCAATCTTTGTCATCTGTCCCTGAGCAGGACCATATTTGCACTTGGACTTCATCTATTTAGAGGTGGAAAGCTGTTCTGAGGGATGGAGCATCCTCAATTTCTACTGAGGCCTTTTGTCTGTTTGCTTCATGCTCCTGCTTTCACTTTTCACTTGGGAGGGGGACAGAAAAACCTGTCCTTGCTCTTCTGCTGGTGGCATTTGTGGTCCTGTTGGATTTGTGACACTCCATCTAACCAGACTCACAAAGGACACAGCCTTCCCAGGTTTGGGCCACAGCCTACCCCATGCACAGTGCTGTGGGAATGAAAGAGAAGTGGCAAACAGCCCTGGGTAGAGACCTGTGCTGGTTTGGCTGAGGTAGAGTTGATTTTATTCACAGTAGCTGGTGTGGGGCTGTGTTTTGGATTTGTGCTGGAAACAGTGTTAACTCAGGGATGTTTTCATTATTGCTGAGTAGGGTTTGCACAGCATCAAAGACTTTTCTGCTCCTCTTCTCCCCCCACCAGCAAGGGGTGCACAATGAGCTGGGAGGGGACATAGCCAGGACATCTGAGCTAGGGATATTCCATAGTATGTGCATCATGCTCAGGATGTAAAGTGGGGTGAGGAGGAGGAAGGGTGGGACATTTGGAATGATGGTGTTCACCTTCGCAAGTTACAGTTACGTGTGATGGGGTCCTGCTCTCCTGGTGATGGCTGAACACTGGTCTGCCCATGGGAAGGGGTAAACTGATTCCTTGTTTTGCTTTGCTTGTGTGTGCAGCTTTTGCTTTCCTTATGAAACTGTCTTTATCTCCATTTCACCCTCACAATTCTCACCCTCATCACACTAGGCAGGGGGAGTGAGCGAGTGGCTCTGTAGGGCTGTGTTGCCAGCTGGGGTTAAACCATGACAAGACCACACCAGCACTTTGGGACAGATCCAGCCTAGTCCACAAGTCTGCCAGCATTGCCAAGACAGGTAGGAGAGACAAGGAAGATGCCCTGAGGACACAGGAGAGCAGAGATTGCACAGCTCTCCTGCCAGGGATAAATCGAGCGGGGGACACCATCCTCCTGCAAAAGTGGTTACTATCCGCAGGCTAACACACAGGGATGAACTTGGCATTTGTCCTGCCATCACCCC
The DNA here is from genome assembly GCA_013390105.1 of Tichodroma muraria. Lineage (NCBI taxonomy): Eukaryota > Metazoa > Chordata > Aves > Passeriformes > Sittidae > Tichodroma > Tichodroma muraria. The sequence continues at coordinate 97,035 of WAAG01015822.1, read as the reverse complement.
TCTGCTCCTCCAGGACCAGTGGTTGAACTGGAGCATGTGTTTGAATGCTTCATCGAGTCAGGGTCCAAATTAATTTGAGCAGTGGTAAGGAGGGATGTACATTTCAAGTGAAGACAAACTGGAGGTGTGAATGGTTGGTTATTTATTTCCAGATGTGGGTCTCGTGAGCAACATGACCTCAAAGGACTGTTCACAGCCTTTCCCTGCTGCCTGCAGGGAGTTCCACCAGCACTGCCTGGTGCAGGGTCCTGCTGACTGATGTTGTGCCAGCTACACCCTCACAGGGCTGCCGCTACTGTGGGAGGGGGTCACGAACAGCACTGTGTGACTAAGATTCCTTACAGGAATGGTGAATATTAACCCAGCTGTCCTGTGTCCCTGCAGTCAGCCAGCTGAGGTCTGGTAGCCAGGCCAAAGATTTTGGACCTCCTGAAGTCTGCTTCTTGATCTGGAAATAATATAGAGAGTCCTTCTGCTCCAATGGAAACAAAGCCACACTCCTCTTCGTTTTAGTGGGTGATTCAGATTGCTGATTTGCAACTTCTTATTTGTTTTGGGACCATGCCTGGGAATATCACAGACAAATCAGAGTGCTGCTGTGATAGGTACTGTAGAAAAAAGAAATAGAGACTTGGGTTCATATAAATTTCAAAATGTTAACCCAGTGGTTAAGACACAGCACTGCTTTAACTCTCACATGGAGACTTGTTTGGATTGCAGCATGCCCTGAGATCACTTCAATACTTCCTGTAGGAGCCCAGGTTAGGTAGATTGGCTTGCCCTGGTGGTGCTGACCTGAAGCAGGCATGGCAGGAATGACCACAGAGGAGGTTGTGCTCTTGCTGCTACTTTTAAAAAGATTTTCTATCTGTTGTAGTAGGAAGGTGGATGAGAGTGCATTTGAGACCATCTTGGGGGTTGGGGAGAAAAAGGGTGGAGATACCAGAATGGAATGTTACCACTTTATCTCAACCCAAAAAACTTCTGTGAGAGGTTAAATCAGCAGAGAACATATAAGTGAATGAAATAGAGCTGTTTCTAAAAACATCTTGTTTGCATTCAATCGGAGTGCAGGCTGAAGCTCTCATTTGCTTAGATCTTTATTGGTATTTGCAGCCCTTGAAGCTGCAGATTGTAAGCACAGAGCATGCCCAAGGCAGGGGCAGGGGTAAGGAGAGGAAGAAAGACTGCATTGATCCATATTCATGTTTCCCAGGTGCTGGAAACCACACAGTGCCAGATGGTGATTCAGAGCCAGCATAAGGGAAGGCTGCAGCTGATGCAGGAACCCCTCTGGTCTCAAAAGCCTTTGGGTGAGCAGGACAGACTGGAGGATACAGAGGTCTCAGATCTCTCTCTCTTTTCACTACAGAAGTACCTGAAAGTAGCGCAGAATGAGTGCCACCTCTGTGGCAGGAATTTCCTCCCATCTGGAGACATATTCATGTGACAAGTACTGGTCAAGTGTGGCCCTTGCAGGTGACATGGGAGCAGGATGGAGGGATGGGCCAGCATTTGTGATGTATTTTCCCATTATTTGAGCAGCAATAATGTCAGGGACAGCAATCATGCCAACCTGACCTGCTCTTTAGGGAACCACTGCAGTTGTTCCTGCAGTGTTTAGTTTTTAGTACAGAACGTATATACAGAAAAAGCAGCTGGAGAACATTCTGGGCTTTGTTTTTTCTTTTTCTTTTTCTCTTTCTTTTCCTTTTTCTTTTTCTTTTTCTTTTTCTTTTTCTTTTTCTTTTTCTTTTTCTTTTTCTTTTTCTTTTTCTTTATTTTTGGGATTTTTTTTGAGATGAAACTGCCCCATGCTCACCTCCCATGGTGAGTGCAGATCCTCTGGTGGCACGGAAAGCACTCAATGCAGCTGAATGCTGGTCCTCCATGTGGGTTGGGGCAAATCAGAGAACAGCAGCTTTTTGGTGCCCATCCTAGTGAGTGCCCAGGCCTGGGATGCTCCCTGGATAGCCAAGTGTGTGACTGCTTGGGCTGGGGAAAATAGCTATGGAGCAGTCCCCATCCTTGTGGGAGCAGCCACCTGCTCTTGTGAGAGTGACACAAGAAGGGAGGGACAGTGGTGATCCTAGCTCTTTTGTTAGGGCTGCAGGATTTTTTTCCTGAAGCCTGAGGACCTAGTTCTAAAAACTACCTTTTACTTTGTGGATGTGCTGCAGACTTTTTATTCTGAAATTTACAGAATGACAGGATGGCTTGGATTGGAGGGGACTTTTAAGATGACCTAGTTTCAATCCCCCTGCCACGGGTACAAGTATCTTCCACAAGATGAGGTCGCTCAGGGCCACATCCAGCTTTGCTTTGAACAAGTCCAGAGATGGGGCATTCACAGCTTCTCTGGGCAACTTTTTCCAGTGCCATTACCACCTCTTTTAATTTAAGTAAATTGAAGTCTAGGTGCATGATAAAAAGGAATATTGAAGTCCAGCAAGTGTCTCCTCTCTCCTTCTTGCTCCTGTGGGCCTGCTTGAAAAGGAAGAAATGTTTTGTACATCCTCCCTGTGGCTGTCTCCGTGGGGCACCCAGCTTCCTGGCAGGTGAGACACCTCCCAAGACCCAGGATTTCTTCCCCATGGAGCATAGGACTGGTGCTGTGGGGATGGGATGGTCTGTTTGGGGACAGAGTGGTCTGTCTGGAACAGGTCCTTCCTCAGCAGACTGAGTGCTGGTGATCCACTTTACCTCAGTGGGACTTGAATAGTCCCCATCAGCCTGGAGGAATGACTGGAATTTACCATGCTGTGCAGCCAGACCCCATGGGTCTTGAAATGCCCTATCTGTGCATGGTTTTAAACAACTGGTAGAAAATTAGTCAAAATAAATAGTGCTGCTCAACCACAGATCTTTCCCCTTTTGTCTACAGAAGTTCAAGAAATTCCAGGGATTGGGAGACAAACATCTGTGCTTCCCCTTGGGAGGTGCCAAACTGTGTTCCTCCTGTGAATCAGGCAAGGTGTATTTAGAAAATGAGATTCAGAAACTACTGGTGAGAGCTTCTGCTCACCTGATGGAAAGTTTGCATAAGCTTGGGCACGTATTTATATCTTCAACCACATGCACTGGATCCTGCATACAGAAACACAAACTGACAGGTGCTGTGCCTTGTAAGTTTGAGCTTGTGTTGTGGATGCCAATATTTTTTAAAAAGTGAGGATTTGAGTATTGTCAGCCTGGTTTCTGAGCAGAAATATAGACACGCTGTGCCACGTGGGATGCCCTTAATGAGCCAAAATGTCTGCCACTGTTACGAGATGGGCACAGAGTTTGCAGCAGCAAAGAAGCAAAGGTCAAAGGGTGCATTAATAGCACTGGACACTGTTGGTTAGGCAACTAAATTGAGCCTAATGCCATTTTTAAGGAGAGCAGCTGGGACACCATCAGGCTCTAGGGACACTTCTGCACACAGGGACTTCCCAGCCCATTGGCATCCAAACTTCTCAGGGACACAAGGGATGTCCTGAGACCCTCCTGTGGGCTGGGAATAGCTAATCTACCTGGTGTGTTCAAGCAGGGGGCTTTCCTCCAGGCTTGCTGCCTGTGGAGACAGCTGATCCAACCTTTCAAGCAGTCTTTAGGGGACTGCAGAGGATAATCTGGGTGGGTCCCATGTCTTTTCCATCTAACCCATACCTGGAGCTTTGGCTCTGCAGCAGCTTCCCTGTGAGCTTGGACACAGCTCTTCCAGCACCAGTGCTCAGAGCAGGGTCATGAGATGATTGCTGTTTCAGTGGCACTTTGTGTTCCCACTCTCAACTGTGTGAAACGGTTGTGTGTCACAAGAAACACTTCTCTTACCTCTGACCTCAATACCTAAACTGATAATAGCATTGGAGAAGTACCAGCGTGCAGTTTGAGGTAGAAAACATTTAATTTTGGCTTGTCCAAGGTGCAGAGACATGTTAGATTTCTGCCTGGTTCTGCAGAACAAGGCTGTCATTTAATTTTATCAACCACCATCACCGTCTGTCATGTTTTCAGCTTAGGACCTTGTTTCCCCAGCCAGCAGACACGCAGGAGCTTGGGGGTGGTGGCGCAACTGACACCAGAAACAGTGCACCTCCTCTTCCTCCTGAGAAACTGAAGGAGGAGCAACAAGTGAAATAAGAAATTCCAGAAGGAAAGAACTGCAGAAATCCCACAACATGGCTTGTTCCTTGTGGTACTGCATGTGCTGAGACCAAGTGCCTGGAGTCAGACAGCTCTTGGGTGCACAGCTTGGACTTACATGGTATGATAACCAGAGAAAGGAGCAGCTGGGGTTAAATAAAAATATCAGAGAAGTTCTACCTTCTCATACTTCATTTCGCAGGTTGAAAAAATGGGAAACCTCCCAGTTTTATTATGATACAAGTTTATTAGTGTCTGAGAGGAGGTACTCAGAGAAATGGTTAATGGATAAATGAAAAATAATAAAATAAGAAGATGAGCTGCAGTACTTTGTTATTTAGATATATTCAGTTTGTCCTCCTGCTCTTTGGAGGGCAGATGAAAAAAACAGAGTACTTCAGGTCTCCTGATGGCTTATTGGGAACAGTTTGTGTTCAAGACATTGCCAAATTTAAGCAGACTTTCTCCTAAGGACCCAAGGAACAACATGTGACAACCAAGATCCCTACCAGTTTGTCTTGTGTCCACGCTGCATGTGTTTTGGATCCTGATGATACTTGTGGGATGACTGGAAGGTGGTTGTTACAAACTGTTCCCTGAGAGGTTTCACCATGACTCTCAGGACAGGATATACAATGCCATTAAAATCACTCGTTACCAAGTTGCTCATGCTGATCCATTGCCAACTTCTTTAGCAATACTTCCCCTGCACCCCCCATTTGCCATAAACAGGAGCTCCTGCAGTGGAGTGCAGCTGGAATCTTGAGTATATTTTTGCAAGCCATAAAGAAAAGCAGTGTGTCTCCAAAGCAGATTATAATATTTTGATATTTCCCAGGTTGCTTGTGCTCTCAAGCTTTATCACTGCCCAGAAGAGCGCTCATCACACACGTGCCCTAAATAATGTAAGCTCTCTGCTTGTGATATTTATAGCCATGCAAACTTGCCCATTTCTGCCTGTGTTGTTTCAAAAGAATTCTTGAGTGAACACATTTTTCATCTTTAGTGTATTTTTCTTTAGTTCTGAACACCAAACACATTTGTAATTACTGTCATTATTGCTGCTGGATGCCCTATTAAGCCTACAAATTGCACTCAGATTTAAAGGTAGAATTCTAATTACAGCTCAGGCTTGGGGAGAAGGGACAGCATTGGAGGTAAATGTACTTAAACAAATACCAAGAGAAGTGGCAGCACAGACTGCAGTCATTTCCTCTTCATAGAAATGTTGTTTCATTTTTAAGTTCTTGTCTTTGAGCATCCCTCTCTGAAACTCAGGAATGGATGTGTGACATCCCATGCCATTGTTTTTATGTGATCACAATGGCCATTCATAGCAGAGAATTGTTTTGGGGTCATTGAGCTCTCCTTGAATGGCTGCAAAGAGTCAAAGTTCTGCATCGATCAGATAATCCCACAAAAGAATTCAAAATTGTCTTATCTCCAAAATACAGAGAGAAAATAGGAGTATGTGAGTGTCATTGTAAGTGGTTTGCTGGAACAACAGAGGTGTGCAGACTCCTTACAATGTTGTGTATCATTGCACATGTTCTCCTGCTTTTGCAAATCATCCTCTTAATGTAATTATAGCTGCTATTGGCAAAAGGCACTGAGAGCACTAGCTGGCTTCTGGAGAAAACTGCTGCTGAGATGAGAGCACTTTCAGCTCACAGGAATTTAAAGAGACTGAGAGGACACTTCTTTCAGCTTTATGCAGTCCACTGAAAAATGATCTTATTACCCCCTTGATGGTGTTTGCCTCTAGATTATAAATAATAAATCAGACCTCTTTCCCATCCCTCTGTAAGGACCTGTGTTATCACTGTCTCTGGTCACATTTTGTCTACTTTTGGAATCCCAGATGCTGAATCCAGAACATTACTCACAGGGCTATGAGAATTAGACTCACATGGATGCCTGTTTACATGGGAGACTCCTTAGGACAGGTGTTCAGCCAATGTGAGAACTCTGATCCAGCCAAAGGATGTGTGTGTATACCTATGTCTGCATTCACCGAGCATGAACGTGAGTACATGAACAGCCAGAACCTGACTACTCTGCAAAGATCTAGAGGGCCAGGTTGGATAGGGCCCTGAGCCACCTGATCTAGTAGGTGATGTCCCTGATCATGGCAAGGGGTTTGGAGCTAGATGACCTTTAAAGTCCCTGCCAACTTCAGACCTTCTAGAAATGTGCTAGAGCGATCTAGAATCTCCAGTAAAATTGTTGCTCCGGTTGACTTTTATCTCCTGCTCTGTGCAAGAGGGACAGCATTGATGGCTGGGTTTAGGTGGCTTTCAAGGAAATTTAACATGGATATTGAAATGGCTTGCCTCAAAAGACTCTTCAGAGAGATGTGGGCTGGCAGTCCTGGGCAGCAGATGGTTTTAATTCTCTTGATTTTACTGCTTGATGCCTCTGGCTCCCTTCTGCAATGGTATCAGTGACAACACAAGTATTGGGTTCAGTGTTTGGCACAAACCTTTGGATTCTCTAAATCACAACAAACTAACCCCTGTCTCCGCAGGCTCTGGTGGAAGAAGAGTCTGCACTTTGCCTGGCACAGGCACTCAGTGCTGACTGAGGGCAATTGAGTTGTGCCAGAGGATTTATTATCTCATGTCCAATCCTTTTCCCATCCTCAGTACATCCTACACTATCGGTAGGCCAGGCAGAAGGACAAAGCTCAAGCAGGAGGGTGTGGTTGACATTATGCACCTTCAAAGAGGAGACTGCTGTCTGTTTGACTTGTGTGCTACCTCTCTTTGCAAAACCACTTCCAACACCAAAGAGAAGTGGTAAATTGTCTCTGAATTGCATAAAAAAAAAAAAAAAAGAGAAAGTAGTCTTTGAATTTATCCTCCAGGGTTTGCTTTTCAGTGACAGATTAAGTGACAGAAGGCAATGTTTTCATGGTGCTGTGCCTGTGGGCAATCAGAGGAGAGAGGAGTTTGCAGCTGAGTGCAACATGGACTTGGTGAGACTTGAATCTTCTTCAGCTGGATCACTTAAAAACACAGAGACAAAACAGGGCTCTGCTCCAGAGACAGGCAAAAAGCAGAAGGAAGAGAGGGCTGCTCTCACCCCTGAACATTTGGGCACTAGAAGTACAGCATAGGGATTAGTGGTTCAGCAGTTTGCCCAGCACCTGTTTTGGCTCCTGGCAAAGAAAGGATTCTGTGTTCCTTAGTCTGACTGTTTTTATTTTCAGGATCTCCCAGAAAGTCTGAGGCAGTGCCAGCAACTGAACTGAGATATTTTCAGTCTCAGCAAAGGACACTCACCAGAAGACACAGTAAACATGTGTTTCTTAACCCATCAGTTTCTTTAGAAATTTTAGGAAGTTCTTCTGCACATTTAGAACATGTCCACGGATCCAGGGAATAATTCAGATTGGAAATGACCCATGGAGGAACATGGTCCAGCTTCCTCTCCTTGCCTGAAGAAGACCTGAAAGCCTTAAGTGTAAGGGTCTAAGATTGGAGTGTCTCCTCAAACCCTGCTATTGCAGGGTTCTCCCTTGCACCCATTAAAATTGGCAAGTCTTTACATAGTAGCTTTAAATCTGCCACTGTCTGGCCTTTTATTAATATTGCTTCTGTCTAATCTGATCAGTTAAAGAGGCTTGACCCTCCCTACTCAAGCCCTCACATCCTTCTGAACTTGTGGTTTCATCTTTTTCCCCTAAGAGCGGGTGGCTTTTGCTACCACCCCCGTGAGGGGTCCGGGCGCCTGACTGGCACAGCACCATGCCAGCCCTGGGCCTCTGCCCTGGGATGTGCAAAGTCATTTTGCTGAAGGAAAGTGTGTTCAGAAACCCTGGCAGGCACTTTGGTGGCTGAGCAGGCCAAGCAGCCCCCCCCAACACCATGCAGGAATGCCCCCTGCTTCATGGGATTTTTGCACAGATAATCTGAGCTGACAAATTGAGATCCCAACCTCGGTGGCATTTCTGTTGTTCCTTTGGGCTCACCAACAACTGGCTCTGTTTGGATAAAGCAGGAATGAGCTTTCTTCTTCGCTGCTTTGCTGCTTTGTGCTCGTCTGGGGTTCCCCATTTTGGGTTTCTCAGTAGCAGTGAGCTGACAGGCTCTTTGTACCTCAGGAACCAGCCTGGTGCAGGCAGCACCCCAGCAAGTCCCTTCAGATGTCACCAGGGTCTCTGCATTTTCGTGCCTTTCCTGCTGGGTCTACTTGTGACCCGCCAGCTGTGGGAGTTATTTTTTTGTTGCAGTTCCTGGTAAAGGGCTATTTTGACACACTTAAAGCTCATGCTTAGTTGAAATGTTTTCTGAGAGTGCCTCACACTGGGCTTGATTTTGAAGGAATTTTGAGAAACATTGCATTCTTCCAAGCCTCATATCCCAAATTATGGCCCAAAAAGAACAAAGAGGGTAGTGGTAGTTCTTCCAATTTGGGCTGGGATCTAAGAAAGCCAACTGCCCCTCCCCAGGCCTGGGAGAACCTGTGGTGAGACATTAAGATCCTTTCCATAGGAGCCCATAACACCATCAGCTCCCAGTCATTCCAGAAGGTAAGCCACAGGACGGCATTAATGAAAGCAGTAAAAATCTGGCATAAATTAAAGTGCATTGACACTCTTTTCCACTGTGTACACAAACACCATGTTCCAGCAAATCAGTGAAATCAAAGCAGCTGAGGGGTCAATTCAGCATTTATGCACGTGTCACTGGCAGCAGACCCTGCCTATTGAATATTAAAATGTGAAATAAAAATGAATTTTTAATATTTCTGAAATATTTAGCCCTTTGGTGAATAGTTCCCTCAAGATCATCCAGATGTGCTTTTGCTACAGCACCATATGCATTTAAAAACTAGATTGTGTCTGTGTGAGAGTATCTATCTTCAGTGAAGGATGAACATAGCTGCGCATTGGGGCAAGTACACGTAAGAAGTCTGGTGGAAATCCTGCACAGGAAGTGTTCAGCAGTAAAAAATGTGGCCGGAAAATAACAACATTGAGAAAAACAGAATTTATATTCACCATTGGTGTTCAGGGGCCTCATTTTTTTAACTTCCTCTTGCTAAGAAGCAAACATCAAACCAAGCAGTCTAATTAAGGAAACTTTGAAGACTTGGATCGTCGGTGAAGAAGAGGAGCCCTAGTTAATTGTTGTCATTGTTTTGCAATGTGCAGTAGGATGCTGGCCTGTGCATAACCCAGATCTTTGTATACTTGATGTAAAAGTCGTGTATCGCTTAAGAAGGGCATGAGCATATTGGTGCCATTATTCACTCCTGTTAGGACAAGGTAAGAAGGATAGGTGTAAAAGAACTGGAAATTCATACATGAATTTATCGGTGAAGACACTGACATGCAGAGTCATGTTCAAATGAGGAACCTAAAGGGTTTAACATTGCCTTTGCAAAGTTTAATGCAGTGCTTTAGAACAAGAAAGCAGACAAACAAAGATGAGGATTCAGGCAGAAGTGGTGGGTTCTGGCTTCCCATAAAGTCATCCAGGGCAGACTTCCTGGCCCATGCAGGACTTGACCAGAGAGGACAGATCAGACTTTCAAATTATAGCATAGCAATCATGATGGCAAAGGCCACAGCATCTTAAACCTTTCTAACCAGGGCTGCCTGTGCTGGCCTCGGTGCTCCTGCAGGGAGCAAGGTGAGGAAGCTGAGCAGACTGAAAACTAATCACCTTTCTGGCCACAGCTGACTGACCCATCACCCCCTGCAAGTGCAGGAGAGCCATTAACAACTCCAAGATGCTCTTGGGGTGAGGGAAGGTCGGGCAGCATCACTTCCTAAGTCAGGAGCTGGTCCTACCAGCTGTTCTTACCAGCACAGATTTTGCTCTAGGGACATCCTTCATCTTGCAGTCCAGGACTGGGCATGGAGCCACACTACAGAAGTTTGTCTTGCACAGAGGCAGCATCTCCCAGCTAGAGATGACAAAACCAGCTTGGCTGGGGTGCTGCTCACCACTCTCAGCATCCCCATTCTCATCATGGCTGCAATACACGAGATGCTCACACAGGTTTTCAGTTGCTGGTTGACCCTAACTGGCCACATCTTCACTGGAGTTGAAGTTCCCTTAGGAGGTGATAATGAAAATGTGTAGTGACAGGCATTTCTCATCTGCCATGCTAATTTAATGACTTGCTAGAGAGCTAGTTATTTGATTTGAAAAGCCAGTTGAAATAGTTTATCCTATTTACAGACTTAGCTGCCAAGGGGGCACAGGGAGGCAGGCCTGAGCAGCAAAATTCATTATGAGCCATACATAGCTTTGAGACATTTTCCCTGTGAGTTTCTGACTGCTGTTGCAGTCAGACTTTGGGTTTCTGACTTTATGACAACAGGATCAGCATGTAAATACAGTACTTCCCCCAGAAGGCATTGTTTAGAAAGGTGTTATTAATAAATAAGGTTACTTGATTTTGAACTTGTTTTCAAAGGTTAGGCCTGGACAACTTGAAAACCTTTTGTCTGCTGTGAAAGCTAGTTTTTGGTTGCTACAGGGAAGGAAGCATTGTTCAAAATGTTAGGTCCTGTTAGAGTTTCAGGGTTTATTCTTCTCTCTGCACTGGACAAATCATAGAAGCAAACCCTCCAGATCCAGGTGGTGGGCAAGGGCTGGGGGCTGGTGTCAGGTCCATCAGCAAGATGAGGCAGGACTAGGGCTCAGCCTTTCCTCAGGGCAAGGATGCAATGGCAATGACCAGGGAAAACGAGGAGGGGAGGCAGGTGCCCATGAGAGGGACACCCCCAGTCTTTGCTCAGTTTCAGCTCCTGAACTCCCTGTTCCACAGTGCCTTTGGAACAGCAGTCCTGGCTCTGAAAGCTCCTGGGGCCCATTGCAGTGAAACACCAACAGAAATCTGAGTGCAGCCATGTTTTGTGTGGTATGAAACTTGCTGCAGGGGAGGTATGGGGAGAGAGGGAGGGTGAGGAATGCTTAGGATTATTTCTGCTTTGTACCCAAGGGTGCCATTTGTTCATATAAGTATCCATAGCAGAATAAAATACTTTTTATTGAAACATTTTTTTTCTCTTGCTGGCAGCCACTCCACTCCAATTATCTCTTCTATCGTATGCCTTGAAGCCAGGCTCCAAGGTAAACAAGTGAAAACCTGACAGCTGGAATGCAAAGCCTCAGCTGAGACTGAAAGCTTTTACTAGATCGCATTCTGCACATTTATATTGTCTGGGGTACTAGCAGTGGAAATGAAAATAGAAATTTCCTAATCTCACCAGAGACAACACCTTGCTCCCCCACCTTTGAGAAATCTCCAGTCCACAGCAAAGACTTAATCCATCTTAATTAACAAAGAACCCAAGTAGGTACACTCTCAGCTTGCTCCTCATCTGGATTTCCCACATTCCTGAGTTTTGGTGTGTAACTTGCTGAGAAATTATTTTGCATTTGTGAAGAGTCACTTGCTATGAAAATACATTGTAAAGCCATGTTGATTTAGCCTGAAATTTTACTTCAATACATAATTTCAGAATAAAATATCTTTTTTTTTTTTTTTTAAGTGGGATTTTTGCTATGTTTTTCACTGCAGTGTTGGATATCGCAGTTTAAAATTTAAAAACTTCATCTTAGCAATCTCGCAGTGCGGGCTCTGCGGTCTCAGGTCCTGTTCAGCTGGGCTGAGGGTGGCTATAAATAAGTCAGGATGGGTCCGATGGAGTAGCCAAAGATAGATTTTAATTGTTGGAGGACCTCACGGTCTGAGGGCAGCTTCCAAAAGACCCTGGGGCGTGGCTAACTTAACAATACATAGGGTTACCTGAGAACAGGTATCCAATCCCATAGACAGGACAGGGGTTTGACCATGTATGTCCAAAGATCTTGAACTAACAGAGAGGTAGAACCAGAAACATGACCCACCCCAGGGTAACTTCAGCAGCATTCCCTCAGCACCCCGCCTCCCACGGCCTCAGGTTAATGCTGTCTGTGTAAGGAGCTCGGCCAAGCCACCACCTATCCCACCGAGTTCAGTTCCCACATAGCAAAGCAGTAGTTTTGAGAGAACATTACTTTTGTGAAGACATGAAATTTCAGGATGATTCAAATCACTGTGCTCTTTGGAACACAAAAGTTTGATCCTGGTTGTGCGTCTCCTTGAAGACCTGTTGGGCAGGTGAGAGAGAAGAGAAAACCATTGTTGATTTTTTTCCACAATAAGGACAGCATCTGAACAAGAGCTCACTCTGAAGGTGTGTTAGTGCAGCCTTCTGCTTAACCACAGAAACGTTTTGAATTTTTTCTACTGGTTTTTGGACAGAGAAAAAATCTTGGTGTGTCTGGGATCATGTTTACAAGAAATCCAGGTGATCTTCTCACCCCCTTCTGAGCAATTCAAATTTTACATTTCTCCAGAGAAAGAACAAAGTCCAGGCTCAGGCTTGCCTGCAAGATGGTCCTCCAAGAGAAAGTCTTCTGCACAGTCAGGAACCTCTGCTGCAGCAGCACCATCAGCAAATTGACACACTGAGGCACTGAGTGGAAACTGCAGCTGTGCCAGGTTGTAACCATGAGATCTTGTCTGCTCCTTGACCTTGTTTGCACAGACATGTTCTCTTTTCATGTGTTTTAATCTCCGTTCCTTGGGTCAGCTCTGTGCCCTTGCACCTGTTCAGTATATTAGGACAGGTCAGTGATCAGGCTTGAAAATCAGCCCAGCAAAAAAAAACCCTAAAACCTGAACTAAACCTGTTTTCCAGCCAGATCAGAAAAGCCACAAAACTTCCAGTATCTCTCAGCAAAACTGATGAGGAGGGAGAAAAAGACTGCAGGGATGGGACAGTGGAAGAGCAGGACTGTTTATTGGCAGCTCAACCACTGGGGTTAAGCCAGTAATAAGCCACATCCTCAGAAGAGCACAGTTTGTATTTGCAGAGTCTCCTGGGACTCTTTAGTTCCAAGTGGTAAAAATTTCTTATACCGATGCCATCATCTGTGCTCAGTGCCCATCTGCAAATGCCACGAACATATCTGGGTAATAAGAGCACATCCAGCTCAGTGATAATCCCCTGGGCCTGACACACACACAGAGAAAAGGAGAAGCTCTGGTACACAAAACTGCTTCCCATGTCGTCAGCCCTTCCCCAGCCGGGGTCATCTTCCCTTTGTGTTATAAAAAGCCCCATTCTTCATCGATGATGTTCGGGGAGCTCCACATTTGGCCTGTACGATTCATCAGCTGGCTCTCCACTGACCTTGCTCTGCCTGGCTCTGCTGTGTCTCACTCCCACTGCAGATCCAAGACACCCAGAGGATTGCTGCTATTTTGTTCCTCCCAGCCTGACACGCTTCCCACCAGAGGGTGGGAGCTGGGCTGGGTGGAACCGCAAGCAGCTGTTCAAAGTCTGTGCAGAGACAAAAATCCCCAGCTGTAGCTGTCTGTTCAAATAAACTCTCAGAGGCCAAGGCACTGCAATATGAGAAACACATTCCCAGAGGACATGGATTCAAATGGGGTGGCATGTGAAGGGATCAGGGGAGACCAGCCCCATGGCTGTCAACAAGGTACCACACAGAAATCAAAGTGCTGAGCTCTGGCCACCTGCAGGATGCAGCAGGTGACCCAAACTTTAAAAGTGAAGTGTCTACCAAATTGCATGGAAAATGTTGGTATTAAAAATATCCTAATTTTTCATGGTGAAAATCTGTAGCTTAGGATTCAGCTGGGTCTCATGAACAACCTAGGGAGCTGGAAAATGAGGACAGTGGCTCAAAAGTATCTTCCTCATCTCCTCTCCCAATCTCAAGGTTACGGAACGCTAAAAAAGCATTTGGCAATTTAGACGGCCTTTTGACTTTTCTGAACAGGGTATTGACTCCACCCCTGAAGGAAGCCTCCCATTCATAGCACTGTCACTTCTGCTTGTCCCACTGTGGTGCAGAAGCAGAAGCACAGAAAAAGCAGCTGTGGAGGACTTAGCACAGAGCTGAAGCCCAGTCCTGTGTGCCCCCTTTCAGGAGAAAATCTTCAGTTTTCTCCTTCACGCACTTCTAGAAATGCTGAAAGGGTGGGAAGGAACAGGGATCTGCTTCTCACCAGCAGCTGGCCCAGAGCAGGGAAGCCAAATTTCTGAGCATGGACATCTGCAGAGTTGTTCCCTGTGTTAGAGCCAGCTGTCTGGGACTCCCAATAAAGAGTTCAGAGATAAGCTGTTTGAGGATGTGATTCATCTGTGATGCTGTGGAAGCCTGAGTCAGGGCAGGGGAGATGCTACTGTTGCAGTCTAGAGGAATGACTCCCACAAAGGGCTCAGAGTGAACTCATGCTTGTCAAGAGTTGGGTTTCTTGTTCCTTTTCTGTCACAGGGTCAGTACACTGAGCTCACGACCAGCTGAGGTGCCTTCCCTAGGATCATTCACAAAGGGTCTTGAGGATGCTGGGTGATGTGCCCGGGCAAAGGCAGTGCCAAGAGGCAGGAGTCTGCTGCACATTGTTCACTCCCACCCTGAAGCCATCACTGGAAGTCTCCACCACATGGTTCCCAGGGAGAGGATGAGTTTCTGCATGGTTCCCACTTTGAGTTTCCTGCAAAGTTCCTTTGCTTTCTGGGTGCAGGTGAATAATGGTAGCTGCTCGGTTGTGCCAAAGGGCTGCAGCTGGCACGTGGATTGTGAGCACAGAGAGATCACAGTGCCTCAGAACTGCCCCCAAGGATCTGCCTGTGGGGCTTGGCCACGCGTGGGACGTGGTTTGGAGACTCTGCAGTGCTGCAGCTCTCCTGGGGTCCAGCAGATGTGGCACTGCAGAGAATTGGCTAAGCTGGGGCATGGGAAGGTGAGGCAGTAGGTACTACAACTCTCCATGTCTTGAATCTACTGCAGAAAATTTGTGGGAGCTGGGGGTGCAGTTGTGGCATAGCTGGGCTCTGCAATGGAACTGCACAAAGGCTGTGGCTGTGGGAGCCAGGACGGCTGGGATGTGACAAGGCTGGGGAGGCAGGAGTTTACACAGGACTGTGGTGTCAGCTGTGCTGGAGGTGTGAGAGCAATCCTCAGAAAATGAAACATTTCTGAATGTGATTTCTGATGGTAGAAGTTTTGGCCATGCCCCAAAGAAGGCATGGTAATTAAAACAGGCACAAGGCCATGATTCTACTCGGGGGGTTGTCGTTCAGTTTGGGCACCTCGTTATGTGCACGATTTATTGTACCTATAGCATAGTGTGTCCAGATTCAGAAAAAGGAACAGATAATACTGTAAGAAGTTTGGAAGGTGAATTTGGAGGAGGAACTGGGGGGTGGGCTGTGTTTTGGTCCAAAAGGAGCATGGCAGTGAAAGGGTTGTGGCCTCCACTTCAAATGTGGAAAGAAAGTGCTGAAATTCTTGCCAGATCTGTAGAAGGTTATGACCTTGGTCTTGCATTCCTGTCTTGGGCAAGGCTGAGGAACACCAGCTGCTTTAACAGCCTCTGCTCCTTCTTTCAGGACAACTTCTTTGCCACGGGGACCTCACCTGAAGAAGAGCTTTTTTGTACAATTTGTGCTGCTTCTCACAACTCTTGGCCAGCTCAAGCTCACTGGCACTTACCCTGCTGCATGGGAAGCAAAGCTGAGCAGCAGTACTAGGAGGCAGGCAGGGATGGTGCGGCACACCCAAGCACCAAACTGAGATCCTCGAGAGAGAAGCTGCTAAACACAAATAAAATATGTTAGAGAAAGTATAAAGGGATGAGGCAGGTGTGTGTGGGCTGAAATGGAAAGCCAGGGGCTGGTGTGATAGATTTATGACAAGACTGGAGGAGAGGCTGAGGAGATCTACTTATTATAGTTTAAAAAATGGTCCCATCAGAAGACTGCCAAGAGTGCTCCACTGTGCAAATTTATGACATGCAGTGGGAGTGATCATGTCTTCTGTACAAGCTAGCTAGAAAAAAACCCCACCTTTTTGCCATGAATATTATTCACTTAAGTGCATTAGAATGTTTTCTTTTCTCCCAAGAAAGTTGTTTGCCTATTAGTCAGGGAAAAAATGCTCCTAAATTAATACAACTGAAAAGTGACTTTTTTTTGCAGTTGCAAATTTGAGTTACAATATTTGTTTGAAATTATTTTTAATTCTAGTTTTTAATTTTAAAGCAAACATTTTTTGTTTTTTCAGAAATACATATAGGCCTGGAAAACTGAATTTTTCCTGCTCGAACATATTTTGCAGTGGGATATGTTAGCTTTTCTTCTTAACCATTATTGACACCTACCTACAGAAATAGCTTGCATATGCTGCCACATAACCTGAATATTATAAGATTTAGACATAAAAAATGAATATTTCAGGGTCCTGCATTTAAACAATTCTTCATTTTAAGCAAATTTTGGGATTTGAAGCTCTCTGGAAGATTCTTTAAAAGCATGGCCATAGAGCAGTTTTCATCTAAGTGTCCCCAGTGCCATCAGTGAGGGACCATGGCCAGAAAACTTGCTTTGTGAGACACTAAGGGGTGCAGGGGTTTTCAGTCTGGGAAAAAACCCCAACTTTTTTGGGAAGCCTGATAGCAACCAGCCTGCATCTGCTGGAGGAGACAGAGCTATCCTCTTATTGGGGGTGTGAAGCAGCAAGAAGAGAAACAGTAGCCACAAAATGTTCCTGAGAGGGTCAAATACATGGAGAAGAGGTTTCCACCCTAAGGACAGTGGAGCCCTGGAGCAGGGTGTCCAGAGAGGTTGCACAGACTGCTGGGCTGTATGCAAGTGAGAAAGACAGTCCTTTCCAGCCAAGGGGTATTTACTGAAAAGAAGCTGAGCTGTAGGCTCTGCATTAATGAGTTTTTGGGAGAGAAATGTCAAAAGGCAGTAGTAAGAGTCCCACAGAAGTGTCAAAAGTTTTGAACCTGGGCATTTCTCTGTAACGTTATGTCTCACCAGGAAGGAAAAGGATTTGTGCATATGACAGCAAGATAAATATGTCTACAGATGAAAAAAACAGATAAAATGCAAGCAGATCAGTGTTAGCTCATGTATCTTATGATGAATGCACTGAAATGACTGAAACTTCATATTAAGGGGCAAATCTACTGTTTCACAAAATGTCTTGCATCTCTGTTTACCCCTTTTCGTCAGGTGACAAGATCATATGGTGAATTTTCCTTACTTTTGATTAAAAATAGCCATTCTTCTCATGAGGGTTAATGGTGAATTCTAAGTCTGTGTGCATAGAGTGGTACAAAATTAAATTAGAGTTTATCCCTAAGAAGTTTTGTTGTTGTTGGGAGTTCACAGATTGAAAGCCAACTTTCAGCCCCTGAGTAGAGTTGCTCCTCTAAATGTAGCACATTTTTTTGTAAGCCAAACAAACGTTATATGCATGATAAGTAGATCATATTATCTTTTGCACTAGTGGCAATTATGGGCTGTCTTTTTCAAGGTTGGATTTTATATGTGAGAGGCACACATATTTATTACATTTCACAAAAACTTCCATCTCCTAACTCTTCAGGAAAGCAGATAATTTTAAAATTATACTTTATACACGTTTTTCTTCTTGAGTCTTTAGGTGAGTCATATCGTGAGTGTCCATCACCTTAAATGTTTCTTCAAATCCTCAAGCACAAAGCTGGAAAACAATGGCCTGGTCTTTGCAGAAATCAGTTATTTTCACATTCATTTATTGTCTTCTGTAAGAAATAAGTTCCCCTACACTGCCAAACTGAAAAATCTCTACAAGATTTCAAAGAACCCCTTAATGCCAAGAAATGTGTAGTAATAAATTGTCTTGTGTTTTTTTCTACAGCCCATGAGGACAGAATAAATTCAAGGGCCCCATTGCACAATTAGTTTTGAGATTAGAAGAATTCCTCTGCTTTAGAGGCACCTGGCATTTGAGGCTGATGGAGAGTAACAAGGTCAAGTAGCAAATAATATAATAAACTCACTGAAATTTATAAATCTGCAAGTTAGACTAAAGAATTTGTTTTCATGCTTCAGCGCATCTGCTGCTTCTTGGGAGGGTAGGCAGGAAATTTTCCCCTCTCTTTTTTTTTTCTTTTTTTAAATTTCTATCACGGGGACTACGTTAGGACTTAAGAAGCTACACTGTTTCTTGGTGCTTGTTTTGGGTTTCATTGACTAATAACCAGACTGGAGACAGTGACTCCTGATTTTCAGTATCTAACATTGGTCACGCTGTGGCTGAGAAAAAAGTAGCTTTAAGAAATGGCCTCAGCTTGCGTGACTGTGAGTGGGTCTAATTTATGCTGCATGAATTAAAAACATAAGTATATCCTTTGCCAGAATTCAAAGGGGTGGATTTTGAAGAATTAGGGTGACTAACAAAGTCACCTGGTCTGAGGAGCTCAGAGCCTGGAGAGTGGAAAAGATGGATTTCTTTAAGGCACAGCTACTAAACCTATCCAGAAATGATATTCCAAAGAAGAAAATACACAGGGAAGGACAATGCTAGGGTAAGCAGACAGCTCATGATGTTCTGTAGGGAAAAAAAAAAAATAAAAGATGACAAATAGATATAGCTGTGTCAGAGGTATGGAAGAGGAGATGTAAAATGAGAACTGCTGAGTGGAGAAATGAGTTAGACCTGGCAGATATAAAGTAGCAAAATGTTCTTTGCTCATATGAATAGAACAAGAAAAATGGAAAAAGTGAGCACCCAGTACAGACCAAGGATGCTCTAGATACAGATCCCAGAATAAAGAATCGACACTTGAGCACTTAATGTGAGACTTAGGCATAATATAAATCCCCAAGCTAGCTGCCTCCCTTTCTGTAACAACCTGGCTGCAGTTCAGGGGTGCTCTTCTGTTTGCATGTGCCCATTCTGCCTTCCTTGCATGCTCTTACTTGCTGAGCAAATCCCTGTTTAGGAAGGATTTGCAAGATACAGGTTATATATGGCAAGCAGGTTTGCTCAAGATGGCATTTGGCAGCACAATAACAACAAAAAGTAATGCACCTCTACCCCAGCAGTGGAAAAACAAGGGGTGAGTGAGCAGACAAGGCAGTGAAAGCGCAGAGGAATGAATCAGATAATACCAGCATAACCACACAGGCTGCACACAAGGTCAAGACCACAGAAATGAGGGTGGGGAGAGCTGCTATTTAGACTAAGAGGAGCTGAGTTTTTAGCAAATGCAGTACAGCCAGGAGTTAAAGGTCTTTTCAAAGGTTAGTCTAGGAAAACTCCATGACTGTGGTTGGCTAAATCTGCCTGATTCTCTTGCTTCCAGAAGTTACAGTATAAACCTCACTCTGGTATCATTTTAGGAGATTTACTAAAAAGCTTTCCTGCTGTGATGTGCTGATAAAATGTCCTTCTTCCACTGCCCTTGCTGGTTCTGTCCCCTTCTATTCTCGTAGTCAGTGGTCAGGAGATCAATCAGTACTTGGGGAGATCCTGTTCCCTGTATTTAACTTCATAATAAGATAGAGGCAGTCAGGTATATTGATCCAGAGACACTTGTGACACCACATCTGCTCTGCTGTTCCTAAGGGCTTGGGCATAAATACAGCTCATGTTCTTGTTGGGGTCAATGTGTTGAGGAGAACAGTGGTTAAAAAAATAAGACTGAATTTGCATTGAGATGATCTCAGCTGAATTCATTAAAATGAATTCTCAGCTTGACTGAGATTTTATTTATCCCTGTCTGAATAAAATAACCACAACAAAATAAAACACTTCCAGGCCACTCATTTGTTACTTACTGTATAGCATCCGGAAAGAGGAAATGTATAAAATATCTTGTGAACCAGCAAGACCTGCTAGGAAATTGTATTGTGTTTCCCTCTGTTCAACAGGCTGGAAAGTCTTAATGTTTCCTGTCATCTTAAACTTCCTCTTTGCATTATAAATAATTCCTGGATGCAAAACATTTTCTAGTGCCTTGGCCCTGCAGTGAGGAATGCATGCTGAGACAAGCTCCCTGAGACAAAAAAATGTTTCAACAATTGTCCTCTTGGTGCACTGCCAAGCAATGGAGATTTTCCAGAAGGACCTGCAAACTGAAATGCAGCTATGCAGATCATCATCACTTGGAAAAAGGGAAAATTGCTTTACAGGATGAAGGGTTTGTAGAAGTGGTGGAAATAACTTTCTGTATCTCATACTGATTTAACTGAGAAACTGAGCCAAATTGCCATTTGAACCTGCTTAGGGCAGAAAATCTGGAAAAGCACAAAACGATGAAGACTATCTTCTTTCATACTCCCAGTGTTAGGGAAAGGTCACCCCTGGATCTTCCCTGAGAGCATCCAGGACTCAGAGCTGGGAACAAAGAAGCAAAGACACCTCAGTTCCTTTCTCATTCTCCTCTCTGCTCCTTGAGCAAATCCCAAGAGGTTGGTGAATCTGCTGACACCTGGTGTGAGCTACCCAGCTCAGCAGGACACCCAGGAGCTTTCTCCTGGTGTTTGCTCCAGGGTATTGCACGTCTGCTCATTCAGTGTGGGCAGAGCTGGGACACCACAGCTGAATCCATCAAAACCAATCTAAACATACTCACTGAAGCAATCCTGCTGAAGTTTCATCAGGTCAATATGTAATTGTTCCTGTTGCTGGAAGGCTCCATCACCCCTTTCATTAAAATGCAAATTTTACATTAATTAAAAATGCCAGGAGCACTTGCACAATTTATGACCAAATCTTAGAGTCCAGAAACCCCCACGCTGGGGAGGGGCAGCAAGACAATTTTAAAACTGCTTGAATAAATCCTTATCTCAGAATACTGAGGATGTTTTAGCTGATAAAGGTTCTTTGTGGACTTCTAAAATTAATTTGTTCCATCTAGATTGGGAAACAGACAAAACAAAAGGCATCCAAGCAGAATTATATTCCTACAGATAAGTGCATCTAAAACTTTTCACACACAAGAGAAAGGAAGAAGAAAGATCCCATTTTATGCTCTGATGCAGCAGTAAGTGATCTTATTTCTTCTCAACCTTCCCCTCCCAACCAGAAATTTTGCATATTCCCCTGTAGAGCTTACCTACTCTTACAACACTGGGAACTTGTCTGCTGGGATTCCTCAGTTTGATTGGAGTAAATCCCATCTGCTCCTAATTAGTCAGTAATGGTAGCATTTCTCCCGAGACATGCTGGGGTGAATGGGGAGCTGCTCCTCAGTGACACATAACAGACCAGCAAGGGGAGACCCTCAGGCTGTGGCTGCCTGGTTTTCATGCACTGAGCTGGAACCTTTCTAGCAGTGTTCTGCTCTGGGGCGAGGATCTGGAGAGGTGCTGGTGGAGCCTGGGCTCACTGGTGCTCCTCACCTCGCTCCCTTACGGGTATGGCTGCAGCGGGGTCTGCGTCTGGCAGGGGGGAAGGAGGGAGCAGTTGGAGAGTGAAACCCTCCATGGGGCCTTGTGACACATTCATGGCGTGTGAAGCCACCTGTGGCATCTTGGCATGACTGGAGCCTTTCACTCTGCCCTAGGGGAGGAAGCCATGTCATCTCCTTGCTGGGAAGCGCCTGGAGTGAAGGATCAGGCTGCAGGAAATCTTTGCTCTTCCTCCACAGGATACCTCAAGGCTATGGCCAGAGGCTCTACCTCCTCATTCAGCTAGCACAATTTCAATTTCCAGTGCCTTCACCTTTCCTGAAAACCAGGCAGACATGATGAGACAGGGTCTCATCTTGCAGGCCTGGTACGTGCCACTGAGATGTAGCCTTTTCCCTTATTTTCCTTAAGGCATTAGCTTTTCCCACCTGGT
The DNA here is from genome assembly GCA_013390105.1 of Tichodroma muraria. NCBI lineage: Eukaryota > Metazoa > Chordata > Aves > Passeriformes > Sittidae > Tichodroma > Tichodroma muraria. Next base: position 75,244 of record WAAG01015822.1, on the reverse strand, counting down.
TTACACCCTTCTGTCCCAGGGAAGCCTGTGGCAGATCTGGTCCTTACTTCTCCTGGGCATGAACAAATCACAGTGTGTCACTAGGGGAAAAATATCACTACAGCTGCAAAAATAACCCTGATGTGAAAAAAATCTTCTGCCTTGGAAGTGAAATAAATGGCAGTGGAGGGGGCAGGTCTGTGCACACCCTGGCCTCCTTGCAGGGACAAGAGAAGCAGGAGTGTGATCAGCATCCAACAGTGTATGGGAAGAGCTAGCCAGGCTGGCACAGGGATCTCTCCCAGTGTGCCACTGAAGTGCCTGCCCCTGGTGCCTCTCATGCCGAGTTTGAGGTTCCTGTTTCTGTTCTTCATCTCCTAGAAAGGATAAACACACACACCTAACTCCAGCAACGCCTGTGCAGAGCCTGTTTCTGGAATATGCATCAGCAGCAATTTCTACCAAGGTAAATTTTGTTAGTCATTAGAAAACTGTCGTAAGTTAGGTCAGAATCCAGCCTCCTGAGGGGCTGCGAATGGGCCCTGGGCAGTCTGGGGATGTGTGTGTATGTGCAGGGATACGTAAGCAAGCGGAAGGGAGGCCAGGACACAAACCACTGCTGTTATTCTCATTGCAATCCCCGTCCTTGGAGAGACAGGCTCCTCTAGTGCCAAGCTCTCTACAAGCCAGGAGTAAAGCAAAGGTTCCTTCCGCAAAGAGCCCACTCTCTGGTTTAGTGACAGCTGTAACAGGTGAATGATATGGAAATGCGTGAGTGTGAAAGAACAGGGGAATTATAGACACTTGCCTTTGCCTGGTCTCACTGTGGGCACAGTAGCACTGCTGGTCCCAGAGCACACACTGCCTTTCTGCAGATTAAATTAGTGACTGCAGATGGGTGAATTTCTGCAAATTTAGGGCATTGACGGGTCTGGTCTGTTATTTATGCAGAGTGATCGAACACAGACATTAATTTCTGTGAGGCAAGACTTTTTATGGCTCCCTATGGATCACACAGTGGATACTGAATTGCTGTCCTTCTGGTCATAGATAAATCATCTACGAGAGTCCAGGATGATCTGAGACTACATTATTAGAATAGTTTCCACATTCTCAGCCCTGGTACTTAAACACAGTAAATAAAGAAATGAAAGATTATTTGTTTTTCACTAAGTTGAACTATTCTAAGATTTCAGGGGAAAAAAATCAAAAATCATCCTGATAGGTCCAGAGTTATAAATAGCAACACTGCATGAACTGGGGCAAATACTGAATTCCTCCAGGTTCTTGTAAGAAAAAGGATTAAGAGAATGTGAAACTTGTAAAATTTATGGTGGCCCTTGGCCGGATGTGATGTCTCAGTGGATGCAAGGCACATACCAAACGTGAAGTCAAGCAGTCACTGAAGATTTATATCTGCTGCATCTCTGTCCCAATAGCACCATATGTTTATATGGACTGTGCATTTATTATTGGAAATTAAAAGACTGCCTCATCACTTCTTACTGGAATCTCATGGATTTGTTTTCTGAAGGACACTGAGAGCAATCCATGCTCCCACTTATATCCTGGGTCTATTTTAGTTTGAAGTAAAATCTAAAATACGTGTTCCTTCTTCTTAGCAAGGAACAAGATTCCTGAAATTAGAGAATGGGAGCAGGCAGCAGCCAGCCACCTCATTTCCATGATTCTTGTTGCGAAACCTTGTCTTCATATGTAGGGATTTTATAAAAAATTTACATTTTCCTGGTACTGTACACATACCCCATCATTTGAGCCGGGGGCGAAACAACTCCCCCGAGTGAAAAGCTGCCAAAAATCCAGGATCATCTCCGGTCTGCAGCAGGAATAGTCCTGCAAATCTGTCCAAGCAGAAGTGAGCGATGGGGGCAGGGGTGTGTGTGCTTCCCCAGCAGCCAGGAAGCCCAGGCTGAGCTTGGCCCCCACGCCCACGTTTGCCCCATCGGTGGCAGGGACACGGTGAGTGAGGGGGCAGAGCTGCTGCTGACACAGAACTCACACATGGGTGGTGGAATGGTGAGCGAGTGCTGCTGGTGAGAGGGACACACATGGGAAGAGGAGTGGGCACGAGAAAGTCCTAATGTGCTGTGGGACATGAGGGGCAGGGGTGGCTCAGTGAGAGCCGTCCAGGAGGCAGTGCCCAGCTCAGAGCCCTACCCTGAGCTGGCAGGCAGCCGAAAACACGTGCTGCCATCTTGGCTACCTGTCCTGTGCAGCTGGAGGGATGAGAGCCGTAATATGCTAGAGGAAACCAAGTTGTTTTTCCAGGCACTCATTCCCAGGAGCTGGTGGCAGGTGGGGATGGCCCCGGGTGGGGATGGCCCCGGGTGGGGATGGCCCCGGGATGGGCCCCACCCCCAGCCAGGGAAGGGAGGATACACCCTCTGCTGAGACTGAACACATGCCAGTAGCGAGAAGTGATATCTTAAAAAGCACAGCCATGGATAGTTGTGGGAGCTAAAACAATATTCCATATCCATGGAGATGGGATTGTTGTGGTTAACCAGTGTGTAACTCACTCTATTAAGCAGTTCCTGCTCATGGCGAGGGTTACATTATACTTAATGCCATTTTACTTACCTACAGTCTAAGGTGTTGCTTTCTTCCTAGTCTAACACAGGCCTATGTGAATTGCAGAGCTGCTCTTAGGTCACAGTTATCCCAAGGACCCCCCCATACATGCACACTTTAGGGCATATACTCACTGGGGAATTTAAACAGCCAGGAGGTTCCCCAGCCTTAGGCAGGTTTCTGCCAGTTAATGGCATCTCCACATCTCCAGTCAGGCTGCCCACATTCAAACAGCCAATTGGGAACAGTCTCTGATCCCTGTTAAGTCCTAAACTGTTCCCAGGGATTGCAAGGGCAGTGCTGGTGGCCTGGCCCTAAACTGAGCTATGTCAGTGCTGCTAATTTAGCAGCACCTGTGATGAAGTTTCAGGGCTTAAACCTGCAAACCTGGACCTTCAGGATGAGTTTGCTAGTATGGAAACCTCTGCTTTCTTCATGGGAAAGGAGAATAAACAGGAAAAACCTCTCACTTATTTACATAAACTATTACGCTGCTTAGCCAAAATGCTGCCTACTAACACATTACCTTAGCTGGAATCTGTTTAGCTTTTGGTTTCACAAGCAATAAGAGACTCTGCACATCAAAGGAAAAGGACATGTAAAAGGCAGCAGAAGCAATGGGCATCACCCCAGTAGCTCAGACCTGGGCTGTAGGTGCAGACACAGCGCTTTCAAGGAGGGCAGCACTATCTACAGCATGGTCTGGGCCAAAAACAACATCCCCTCAGTTAAATGGCATGCAAAATCCAGCTGAAATGGAGACAAGGATACCCAGCTTTGAACTAGTCATATGCTTAAAAGTTTCCCATCTGACCCCAGACTCAAGAGTGTCACTAAGGCTGAGGGGGTCTTGCCTCTTGCTGGGTCTGGTCATCAGAAACACATCTGAAATCATATATGAGATGTTTGGAAGAAGCAGGGGTGGAAGCAGGGCCTATCCCAACCTTGTGCAAATAAATCCAATCTCTTTCTCACCTTCCTGATTTTGATTTTGTGCTGCAAAGACTCCAAATACCTCCTAGTACAAAATGAAAAGGAACAGAGTGATGTTTATTTTTCAGGTTGGCAGCATTTCAACCCTTGGACCAGTGTTCTAAGCTAAAATTTGCCGAACTAGCTGAATACCTCCTTCTGTTTCTGGATTAATGTGTTTGGCTTCTGCTGATTTATGGGAGCTGTCACTTCATGACCTCAACACGTGCTCTGAAGAAAGTGAGCTTGTGCCAGAAACCAGGAGCTACCCACTGGAAAACAAAGCAAAGAGAGATGGATCTGCTCTGTTACTGTGTGCTGTGCCTGGGGCTCAGGTGCCCTGTGCCATCACCATCACCGAACATCTGTGGCTGCTCATCTGGGAGGAAGGAGAGAGAGAGAGAGAGATGACACTTGCCATTCCCTTCCTGAGGTACTCAGTGCCTTCATCCCCCCATAACCCCACTGGCTACAAATCTTCAGCTTTTCCCAGCATCCCTGGGGGTTTCCTGGAGTGTCTGATTAAGGGGCCAGGAGAATGCCACTTGATTAGAGTACAATCTGATCACAGACACTCTGATGTATATTCCATATTTGAGTGGAAAAAGCTGCAGCTCTGCCCCAGTGTAAAGATAAAAGATTGACCTGATGTGTCTGCAGAAGGAAAGTCCTCACAGGATTCCAGCAATGGAAAAAAACAGAAAGACAGACCAGTGATAACAGAGGGACAGCTTTCCACACACACTAAGCTGGCAAGGACACAAAGGACACACACAGAGGATTCAATTTTTTTTCCTAATTTCATCTGACATTTAACAATCGTAACTTTTCATTTGAGAAATAAATGGGTTTGTCCTTTCCAGCAAAACTGCTGTGGACATATTATTCTCTTTATGGTGTGTTTTGCTGAATTCCAGATGTTGCTGTTTATTCAAGTCAAAGTTCAACCAAAGAAGACTCAAAAACAAAAAAAAAAAGTAGTTTTGCTCGAAACGAAAAAGAAAAGATTTTGAAAGCAGTTAGTTTGTGCAGGTATTACTGTTATATGAAACACTACACTGAACTGAATTACAGCAATGCAGTGAATCATTCCAGGGGAGTGCAAATGACTGTCAGTGCTTGCTTCTATCATTAACCTTTTATAATGTGAGCTTGTAAAATAATATGTGGTCTGGGAGATGAGGAAAAAAAGAGTACTCATTGAACCATCCTCCACAGGAGAAATTGTCATTTTTCCTGATGTAATGATAAAAGAAATAACCCTTTGTTTATCCAGTCTACCTCTATATCAAATGCCTCTCTCTACAGACAGAGATGGAGCAACCAGAAGAAACACATAATTAAAGATGAGGCTTGTTCAGGTTATGGCCAGTTGTTTCCTCCTCAGGTGAGATTCTTGTGCTCAGTGCTGCACAAAGCAAAACCTTATCCTCACTAGAACACTGACAGGCACCTCAAGTCCTTGCTCAGAGACGAGATGAAACACTCTTCAGATGCTTTCTCAATAATTGAAATGTAATTGCTGCATTTTAACTAGCTTTTAACCTAGAGAATCAGTCCCTCTGGAACCAGCCTAGGTGGCTGTAGAGCAGACTTGGGGAGGCTTTGAATAGCAAACCTCTGACCATAGTTGTGTCTTGGTTCTGGAGTGAGAAGATGACATAAAGCTGAATTTTTTCTCTCTGCATAACTAAATTGAGGCTGTGAATTTTCCTCCAGTTTTGGTAGATTTCCTCCATATTGCAAAGGAAAATAAGCAGAGCAAAAGCAAGAGGTTTGTTTTAATCGCATAGAAGATGTTCAAAAGAGTGGTTTGCTACCTGCTGTTGCTAGCTGAAGGCTGCTGAGATATTTAGCAGCCTGTTTGAACTAATTGCATTCCCTAGGACTTCATTTTTAGATCCTAATTCAGCCTTTCATCCTTGTCAAGTGGGATGAAATCACCCCTGACAGGTAACCCACTCCTGCCTAAGGAGGTTTTGATGTGTGCCTGCCCATCCATCACTGGGCTGCTGTGGTGAGGGACAGAGGCGGAGAGAGAGCGTTCCCTGTGACTTGTGGACATGATGGAGAGGTTTCCTGAAGCCATTGGGAACTGGGAACCACCTCCTCAGGAGGCCAAGAGGCTGATACCTCCCCAGTTCAATGGAGTCCTGATGTGGCACCAGGAATGAAAAGACCTTATACTGGGCTGGAAATGAACAGCAGTGCAAAATCAGCACAAAGCCCAAACAATAGGTAGCTTTTCCCTGGCCAGTTTTAATGCTTTCCTGAGCAGCCTTTCCCTTCAGTAACCCTTGGAGCACTCCAAGAGGTTGTCAGGTTCTTAGGGAGCTGCTTTTGCCCTGTGCAAACACGAGGGATTAGTCACATCTGGAGGAGACGTGCTGGGGACCTGTCTGCACCATCCAGGAATTCACAGCTCTCCCTTCATCCTGCAGCAACCACAGAATCATGGAAGCATTCAGGCTGGAAAAGACCTCTAAGGCCACCAAGTCCAACCATTAACCAGCACTGACAAGTCCCCTCTAAACCATATCCCTCAATTCCACATCTACACAGTTTTTAAATACCTCCAGGGATGGTGACCCCAACACTGCCCTGGACAGCCTGGTCCAGTACTGTCATCCTTTCCATGTGACATCCTTTCCATGAAGAAATGTTTCCTAATAACAAATCTAAGCCTCCCTTGGTGCATCTCGAGGCCCCTGCAACCAGTCTTGTCACAGATTTGAGGTGGCCTTGGTGTGGGTTTCTGGGTGCTGGCAGGAGAGTGCCACACAGACAGAAATGCTGGTGATGCTGAGTGAAGGGCTCCTTGTCCTCTGGCCCTGTGTCTTCATTCCATGTGAGACGTGACAGGGAGCCCCTGTCAGTGCTGGGAGTGGTTGTCTTGAAGCAGCAGAGCTGAAGTGCAAACTGAAGACTAAAATGTGAAATGCTTGTGCTCAGATTTTTTTCAGTACCTTTACCCCTGCTCAGAAGAGTTTTGATCTTATTTCCCTCAGGAACACTTTCTCCCCATTCAGAAGGAGCAGAGGCACTAATGGGTGGCTGCCCTTATAAACCTTTGTGACTCCCTGCCACAAAAACTACGAGAAGTCATTTGACAGCTCCCCAGGGTTTCTGTTTCCCTTAGGTTTGGTTCGTCCTTAATTAAAAAAACTCACTAGGTATCAAACAGATTTTTGTTTTTATTTGATTTGGCTGCCTTTGAGTAGGGGGAGGGGAAACAACTTTTTCTCTACTTCCTAGCAGGAATATTTGCCTATGGACAGAGCCTAATCTGACTTTCAAGCAAACAGATCAATATTTGCTTTTCACCACATCGAAACTTGCTGTTAGCATTCCTGGTGAAGAAATTAACACACGTTGATGTTAGTTAGGGGCCATTGATTTGTCTGGTGTACGTAGGTACAGTCTGCTTCAATTCAGCAGAGTCATTATATTCCGTCAGAGAAGTTGCCCTCATATATTTCACAGTTGTATCAAGCTTGGTTTCCTAAATGAAGTTGCAATCAAGATAGAAAAGAAATGATGAATGGAAAATCAACTTCATGAGATCAAACAGGAATCAGCATGGGCACCTGAGGGTGTGGAAGAGAGCTTCATTTTAAGGAGGGGAGTGCTGTTGCAGTCTAGGTTACTGCTATTCCCTGCCTGACTGCCTAAACCTGCCTATCTCAAGTTTCCCAGGTCACAAGGTTATTCATATTTGCTTCCATTATAGCCTCTGCTAGGGCACTAACGCATCACTCCTTTTGTGTTTGCCAAGAGGAAATACATAGCATTAGTCTGTCTGCAGTCTACACAGACAAGGTAGGTAAGATAATGCTATTGTTAAACTTATTTAAGAGCTGGGAAGGTTCAGGGAAGGAGACTAAGGGACATGCCTGTGGCAGTGTACAGCAGATGGAACAGTTACAGACTGATCTCCCAAAATCCCTGTTAGTGTCCTTCTTGTATGGCCACCTCTTCCAGGACAACACTCTGGTCTCATTGGGGCAAATTAAAATTGATCTGTGCCAACTATCCGTGTAAAATGGCCTTTCCAAAACACGGATATATTTTACAGACAGAGATATACCTTTTCTTTGGAAATTAGTAATAGGGACCCATTAGACCTACTACAGGTATCTTTGGCTTAGTACCCATATCACCAATGATGCTTTGAAGGCAGGTGCTACTGAATGTTTCCTTGGGCAAGATTTTCTTCCCTGGGCTTGTAAACTCCCCAATGTGTAATACAGTGGCTGGTGAGGAGTGGTAGCTTGGTGAGACATGGATTTAATCTCCAAAGAGAGCACTGAGGACCTGGAACACGTGCACTACACTCTGGTATGATCTAAGAAGCTATTTAAGGTCTCAGCTGGAAAACAAACACGGAAAAGATAACCATGGATTACAAGGCTGCTTGAGATCTACGTAGATACACTGTTATGACAGCAGAAATTATAAACAGCTCATTTTTGTTGACCTGTGCCCTACAGTCTGTTTAAAAGCAATTCCTGCTTTTTATCTGAGAAACCAATGGTGGAAAACATTGCTTGCATGGAAAATATTGTCTCGGTCATCTCTTGCCCAATGGTTTGTTTCGAAATTCTGATTTACCAAGCTAATGCTCATTCTTCCTTGGCAGTACCTGAGTGTGAGTCCCCAAGGCGCTGTCGCTGACTGTCTGTGATGGACTGATAAAAAAGGAAGATGACACTTCAGACAAAACAAACCATGAGAGACCCACACATATCAGCCTGTTCCACAGTACTTTCACCAGTGGTGGAGGAGGGAAAGCGGTTAAGGGAGAGAGAGTAACAAAAAAGGTAATAGGAGGAAAATCAGGGCATGGATCAGGCAGGACACATTAAAAAACATTTCCAAAGCAGAGAGAAGTGGCTCCCACACAGAAATCTGCTCTGCTTTGTCTGCTTACTTAACAGAAGTGCTGCAAGCTTCCCACACCTCTCTTTTTGTTACTGGTGATAGCATGAGAGAACCAGGGTGTTTCAGCATGTTTCTCTTCCTCACTATTTAGGCTCGACCTGCTGCTTGCTCTTCCTTTTTTAGGAGAGTGACAAGGTGGAGGCAGGGGTCTGGGGTTCAGAGCATCCTTCCTGGAGCTGAGATAAGGCCAGCAAGACAGTAGACATGTAGGTTTGGGCAGGTTTGACTAAACAATTGTTGCTGCCAAGTGCTATGAACAAGGCAGAAACTATAAGGGGAGGAAGGAAAGTTTCTCAGACTGCTAGGAGCAGTTCAGGCTGCTTTCTCTGTCCTCTGAAGTGTGCGGGCAGGGGTCAATGGTACCTGTGTGGGAGCAAGAACATTGCTACACCTGTGACAGGTAGAGGATTTTGCTCAATTAGTCTAAAGAGATTAGACCTCTTTTACAAACCTGACTGGAAAAGAAGAACAGCAGGTCATTTCACACACTCTTAAGCGTGTTTATCTGGGATTGAGGTCCAGCAGGCTCCAAGAAACCCCTCCTCAGTGAGCGAGCCATTGTTAGATCTGTGTCTACCCAGTCATAGGTCTGCCCAGTTAGTTCTAAGAAACCTTCTTATGGAACTATCATTGCAGACCATTTGCTGGTCTGGATCAGTGCCTGCTTTTTGCACACGTATTTGTCCTTGGATCTTTCTCCAGAAGCACTGCTTCCAGAGCCAAATCTGGCCTCTCATTGTTGTGGTTATAGGAGTCATTAAACCTGCAGAGGATGCAGAATTGAAGCCAGGCCAGGCAGCTTCTCTGCAGAGACTGGTTTTCATCTGCATGTTATTATGTTAGAAATCTGCATTTACGGAAGATATTCTTAATACAAGAGCAATTGAGACCTCTTGTCAGGCTGTGTTCTGCCTATCTGCTGCTGGCCAGTCAAATTGCTTCCAGGACATGATAGCCAACTGGGTGCCAATTCCAATCTGCTTCTGTCATTTCTAAAGCACTGTTGTTGATCATCTCTGACATAAGTCAGTTGTCACCAGCACCTCCCCAGGTTCATGCCATACCTGCTTCCTATGTAGATTCACAAGCCCTGACCCTCTCTCCAGCCAGGTGTGGTCTCCCCTCCGTCATGCAGAGTGGGACATCACGAGGCCACCTCAGGTAGGGTAGACACAGAGAAACTTCCTGGTGGGAATAGTCCATATTTCATAGCCTGTGCAGCAGTTGCTTGTGAGAGTGTTTGATGGTCTGAGGACAAAAACCATGCTGGCAACAGTGCTAGTACTCTATTGCAAGCATCCAGGCTTGTGCCCTGGTCCTATTTATTCCCTAAATCAGACATGGCCCAAATGACCTAACTTCAGTAAGCTATGTAGAGAAAATACCAGTCTAATGCACCATAGAAGACAGACCCTCACGCTGTGAGTGTAGCAGATCCCATCCAAGGCTTGACAAAAACCTGGGGGCTCTTGGTGCTGCAGGGAACACAACAGCTCTGTGCCCACACCAGTGGTGTTCACACCCACTGGGCAGCATTTGTGCTGCTACCTCTATGGTCTTTTGCTGCCAGACACAACCCAAAATTAAGGGATCACATTTTTAACTCAGTATCTTCTACTCTCATCGGTTCTTACAGAGCAGGATCTGGGCAGGAAACCTCTGCTTCAGTGACCGCAGCAGCCAGAGAGGTCAAGTGGGAGTAAACAAAGCTGGTGCATAACAAAGTGGTGTCCTGCAGCAAATTCTCCCTATCAGAAAGAAAACTGAATCTCACCCTTGTTTCCCTGAATCCTGTCTGTTTCCCGGTTAAGCCCCAATGATTTCAGGCATCCCAGGCATTCAAGGAAACACTGTTGATGTCAGGCAGTCTGAGACTGGCCGGGAAAAGGGGATGGAGCTCAGGAAGTCTGGGCCCCTGGCAATGAAACAAATACTGTGTGGAGAGCATATTCTGGGTCATAAAAGGGTTTCCCCAGCGTTCAATCTGTCTGAGACAATTTTCTATTTAAACTCCCCAGCTGTAGCCTGAGGAAGGGGCAGCGGAGCACAAAGTGAATCACCCATCCTGTCCAAGAGAATCCTGAGGTGGGAGATTTCCTGCCTTTGGAAAGAAAACAAGATACACAGTCACTGTTGGTGCCAGAGGGGAATCCAAAACCATCTAATGGGGACCTCAGTGAGGCTGCCCATGAGCCCAGACATTTTTTCCATCTGCCATTGATGCCCCATGCTCAGGTAAACATGAGCTGTGGACTCTCTCGCTGAGGGGTCTGCTGTGCTGGAGTAGGCCCACAGAACGGGGCAGATTGTCCCAGCACAAAGCCCAGCTGCAGCCAGGTTGTGCCAGTGGAGGAGGTGTTCACAGCCACCAACACCATGCTCTTCCTGGCCACTGGAAGCAAGGGGGGCCTCCCTTCCCAGCTCCATTCCTCATGGAGGCAGACTGTTGTCAAGGCAATCAGGTCCACACTGGTTCATGAGCTGCATAGTGTGGTACTCTCACCTTATTAAAGGACTCCTACAGAAAATTCTTCATCAGAGGAAGATTCAAGTTACAAAACACCACTAGTCACTGAATCAGCACTGAATCACGTCCATACTCAGCACGTAAAGCAGACTTTAGCCACAGGAATGCTTAAACTGCTGACTGTGATGAAGAAAGTTATGAAGGTGATAAAATGTAGGGCAGCATTAGCTGTGCTACACCTATTTAAACCCAGTTATCTACAGCACTCAAGTTTTAAATTTGTACTTCAGGCTAAATTCTGTGTCATTTTGTATATTTTAAATGGGATTAAGGAAGGCACATTGAAAATGTTTTGGGTCTATTCCCCCCTCACTGAACCATTGAGAGTATGGGACTATCCCAGGGAATACAGAAAAGTTGTATGTATGCGTTTGAAGAATCATTGCAGTCAGACACGCAAAATGCTGATCTGCTTAAAATTCCGTGAACTGATTCAATCATGCTCATATCACTTTAATAAGTTACCTTTTTACAGGAAGGTTTCATACTGGATCAGACAGTTTTTATTGTGTCACTCCAGCTTCACGTCAAATGGAAAAGATGCCGGTGATGCAGGTCATCTGTCTGTCAGACAGAGACTGCCCTACAAATACCATTTTTGAGAACTTGCTCTACCTAATAGTGAGTAATATCTGCAACTGTTTTCTGTAGCATATTATACTAACCAAAAAAAAATTTCCATTTTTTTGACTAGCTTTGCATTAGCTCTAAATTAAGCATTGTATTTAACCATGCACTTTCATAATAAGTCCTTATTTTATTCATTAGAGAAGTAAATTTCTACTTGAAATATTTGGTAAACAAGTAAGGGGAACTATCTTTGTCTGCAAATGTGCTAGAGGTGCAGTCCTCAGTCATGGTGTCTTTATGGAAAAAGTTTTTGAATGTTTGACAGGAAAGGTGGGATTTGCCCAACCAGCTCCGGATGTTCACACTGTAAATTTCTGCCCGTGAGCTAAGAGTCTAGAGTGTTTTTATAGTCAGTGGAAAAACACAGGCACTTCAGGATGCATTTCCCCTAATCCTGATGTTTGCAACAGCTCTGATATCACACCCTGAAAGTGCCTGTTTCTTTCTTCTAGCTGTAAAGGGAACCCCTAAAGTGACTGGCCCTGACGCAGATGTCCAGGCTATGTTTGCACTAGAAAACTAAACGGCCAGGGATCATTCCTTGGCACTGAACATGAGGGGCAAAGACTGGCACAACATGCTCTTGCCCTCAGAAGTAGTGAGGTAGCCCTCAAGTGACTGCTACTGCCCTGCCCTGAGCCCACCAGGCCTTTGGGAGAGCACTGGGTGGCCCAGGTTGAAATAATGCTGAGGACAAGCTGGGATGGTGTAGAGGCACTGTGTATGGCCACAGGAGGAAGTTGCAGTAGCTGGCCCAGGAAGAGAATTTTGTGTTGTAGACATGCCAAAGAAAAGAAGTGAATCCTACCAAATGTCTTGGGGATGTTTGGGTCCTCCTCTTCTGCCTTCACTGCCTGTAATTGTGAATGATTTGGTCGCTGCTTGGAGGCTGTCGGTGTTGCTTCTGCAACAGAACTATGGTTTCTGGTTAATATTTGGCTGATCTGACCTTTTGTCTTATCCTTCCTGAAGCAGAAAGGTATTTTTTGTCAGTGCCTCTAGCTCTTTTCACAAACTGAACAGGAAGAGAATGGCTCATTTACCTCCATAGAGATTTCTCTAAATTGATTTCCCTCTAGTGGATTTGTGCTGCTGGAAGGATTAAGGTTTTCACTTGTTATTTGGTGATTATGAAAATCATTGGGGACAGAATTGCAAGATCAAACCATGCTAAACCCAAAGGGGTTCCTGAGTGAACTTCTGCTGCTTCTTTGATGTCAGCACATGACTCTTCTCATCCATACCAGAGTCAGTTGCCAACTGCACCCACCAAAGCACCAGCATCCTTTTGGAAGTTCTCAGTCTGGTTGGAACACTAGTTTTCAATATAATGGAAAAATCTAATCCTTTATTTCATCCAGATTTCATAGTGGAAGCACACTCTTTTAGGTTTACTTCTTTTACTGTAAAAACTGCTTGTTTGTAAACAGTTTCATTATTTTGAAACAAAATTTCTCATTTTTCATCTTTCGATAGCCCTCTCTTGTGTCTGCAAGATAGAAATATCACTGTCACTATGATCTATTGCTGTGGGTATGTGCTATGTATGCTAAATCTATCAGACTCTGACCACAGTTTTAGTGGTGCAAGTATAGCATGGCCATGATCAGAGTCTGTCTGCTGGGGAAATTACACCTGAATTAATTTCATGCAGCTGGGACACCTGATTCTTTACATTTTTTTGCTATGTCTCAGCAGTTTCAGAGAGACTTGTCTATACAGCAGCATAAATGAGAAGCAAGTCTGACCCCAGACACTGAGGATAGACAGAAATGAAAAATAAAACTCAAACCCAAGGAATTGATGTTTCAGTTCAATTGCAACATAAAAAGTAGCAGAAATGGGATGTGAGAGTCTGAGGGGAACCTAGAAATCCTGACATGTCATTACAACTGCTTCTTTTTAGTATGAAGACTCATTCTTTGATAATACATTACTGAGTAATTTTATCTATATGCCTTCTCTTCCATGTAAAAATACTGTTTTTCAATTAAGGAAGTTTACTTTTGTTTTGAGTGGTTAGATTTTATTCCTGAAACTTTAAAACAGAATAAAAAATATTGATAGGAAGAGTGTTCATATATATCACAGACAAAATTCCTAAAGACAAGGAGTTCTTGAAAATTGGTCTCTAGACCAATTTTTGCACAAATGAGAAGTGCTGTGAAAAATGGTAATCCATATTAATTAAATCTTTTGGTGTTAGAGAACAAATTGAGGCACATCTGAAAACTGAAGGGATTTGTAATGTGACTCAGTCTTTTTGCCTCTAGGTCACCACTTCAGAGTTGGTGTGGGCTAGTAGCAACTGAAAGTCATTATTCTCTGACAGCTCTTTGGAGACCTCTGGGAAATGAGTTTGTGTTATCCTGCTAGCAGTGGTAGTGACTGATGCAGCACCAAGTAATCTATCCTCCCTGCAGGGGGTAATTGGTATTTTCCTCCATGATGGCAAACAGAGAGTCTGTAGCTAAAACAGGAATAAAACAAAATTATCATCCTCTCATCATATCACCAGCATCTGCCACATCTTTTAATGTTCAGCCCCCAAAGTGCTAATGCTGTGTGCACCTCTTCACCACAGGGTCTGGGCTCTGAACACAGGCATTGTCAGCAGGATGGCCCCTGAGGACTGGCATCACTCTCCTTGCTGGTAATGCTCCCACAAAGGAAGAGCTGGGGAAGGGAGGTGAACGTCTCCAACCACTCCCTAGGGTATGTTGTTACTCCACACCGTGCGTGCTGCCTGCAATGGCACAGCTCCTGTTTGTTTCTGTTCATGGAACTCGGCTCAAAGCACTGTAAATGACCTGTTGGTCAGGTTCCTCCTGCTCACTGGCTGACTCCCCCACCATTCACTCCTGTCCTGGAATTTTAGGTTGGTTTCCTCACTGGCAGCATCAGCATGTGTGCAGCTGATGTACCTCTGAGCACAAGATCATGTTAACCAGAGGCCCCAAAGCAGCTTTAGATGGGGAGCTGAAGTTAAACATCAACAAACTCTGGGTGAGGAAAAGCTGCCAGAATGCATTAGGGCCTTGGTGGCATTTTACATTCTTGTAAATATTTTGCAATCATATCGCAAAAAAATTGCAAAGAATGTGTCTCCATCACATGTTTTGATCTAGTACTATCACTCCCCAAATCCAGGTTTACTGTCCTTTGTCAGTTTTAGAGACACTGACTCACATCTCAGTCAAAGCTCTCTCAGTTTACCCTGACCATGTGTGAAAATTGGGGTCCAACCTCCACTGGAATTTCCCATTATTTCGCTGGTGCGGTCCGACTGATGGAGGGATCTGCATCTAGAGGCACTTTCCTGGCAGACTTTTCTTGCCAAGATTTCCCATCTACTTCCCTGTGCTCGCTGGCTCGCTGTGCTTTGTGACTGATGCAGCCTCCTACAGACACTGGTGGTTCACTTAATTCAAAACCAAAGGTTCAAACCAGAAGCGTTGCCCTCCAGAGAGGCTTGTCTCACCCCACTCTCTGAAAACTGCTTGGAATGATGCACTCACACTTATGTGTGTGTACCTCCGAGGTGCCTGGTAGAAGGAAACCTGCATCTTAGCATGTGCATTTGTGGAAAGAGTTAACAAAATGGAGCTAATATTCAGAAGAAAATTTTAAAAGTATTTTGTAAACCTGGGAAAATATGTTAAAAGATTTGACGTGATCAGTTTGATTTATAAAGGAAAAGAAAATTTAGTGGCAACTCAAGCTACTGTCAATGAAAAGGCTACAATGTTAACCAGCTTTTTGAATCTAATGGAGAAGGACATGACAAGAAACAGAGGCTGGAAGCTGAAGCCAGAAAAATTCAAGTGCAGTCTCACGAACTGTAACTCCCAAAGAGCACTGTACAACCAAGGGAAAATGAAGTTTAATGATGATCCTGACTCAAAGCAGATCATTGCTAGGAGGTGACAGCTGGGCCACCATCTGCAAAAAAATTTTTGAACATTGGGACTATCTGGATGTTGTGATCAGACTCAACTGGCCAATGTGTGATCTGAGCAACCACAGTCGAAACCTGGGATCCTCATGCCATTTGAGGAGTTCTGGGAAGTCTGAGGTATCCAGACAGGATTGGCCAGACATGCCACAAGACCTACAGAAGACTCTTTTGGAGTAGAAGCTAGAAACTAGGAAGGATACATTAATGAATCTGCAAGGATGCTGGACTATGGCAAGGAGATGGCTGAGTCTAGTCCCAGTTGCCCAGAATCCTCTTACAGGCAGTGGAGAGCTTTAAGTAGGCTACTCAGAAATGGGGTTCTGAAATAAATCTGATGAACCATGACATGAAAACACCTATTTGTCTCCATGCATTGTAAAATGAGAGCAGGGAATTTGGCTAAGATATTGATATCTTGCTGTAGGCATCTAATGCTATGTGAGATGAATACAACACTCAGTGATTAAATTAGATGCTCTGATACCATAGCAATGTTTTTAGATATGCTGGATTCTAAATTGCAAGATTTTAACTTTTTTGTCTGAATTTTGGATAGTAATAAACAATGAACCTCCAGAAATATTTTACCTTAGGCCAAACTAAAAAAGTAAGATAGAGTACAAGTCATTTTTGCTCTCAATGAAAAAAAAAAGCAAAACCAAAACAAACATACACCCATTGAAATCAGAAATTCTCATTTCTCTCCCAGAAACATCCCAGGCGAAATTGTGAAGTTTGATGAATGTATAACTACTGATGTGATATGTATTGCTACTGCCCAGAAATCCCTCTGCCTGAATACAGAATCCCAGCAGTTCAATGTCAATGCCATGCCACGTGTATGTTGTTGTGCAACATCCAAGCATAAGACTGAAAGTTGCTCAGCAATACCCAGTGAAGCAACCAGGGAGAGGAAGAAATAACCCAACCCACAGTAAGGGAAAGATCAGAAGATCATTTGCTCCAGTGGCCTTTGACATACAGTTGCTGCTGTAGCTAAGGCAACATAAATTCTCCTGAACCTTCCGCTTGGGCTCTTCAGCTGGAATAGACCATTGTCCCCTTTGGATGACTGTACTTTCTACCACTCCTGCACAGGATTAGTTGTGTAGTCCAGGTCTGAATTGTGAAGGAAAGTGCAGGGAAGTGGCAGCAAAGACAAATGGTGTGACCAAGGCTGGCAGAGGTGTGGAACGCTGAAGCCAGCAGGGTGCAGAGGAGCAGCACTTTGCCCTGTGCACACCCAGTGCTGTTGGAGAGGCACGTGGTACCACACCCTGCACACACAGAGCTGCCAGTGAGCAGAGGCATGCAGAGGTCAGGATTATTTTTAGAGATGTAAAATTAATGGCCTTCTTTCCTGAGTCATTGGAAAAACGTTGTTTGGGGGCAGTTTCTGCTAGGAAATGCATACCACCTTTAAAGTGTTTACCTACTCAACACCTTTAAACATTTGTTTACCTGCTGTACATATGGGTTGGGCTTCAGAGGGCAGACATACTCAAAGAAAAGGCAATCTCTCAATCAGTCACAAGCAGGTCTCTTAGGACAAGCAGATCATCACATTAAATTTTTCAACAAGTGCTGGAGTCACAGGTCAAGATATTCCTATAGTCCCTAAAGGAAAGCGGGCCATGGTCTGAGGCCTGCCATGGCATTTCCTCTTGAAGAACTGGTTTTTAAGGCATGAGCAAGGCCTGTCATTGCTTTAGCAGGGGTTGCCTACAAGTCACCTCTCCCTCACCAGCTTCTCCTAAACTGACTATTTAAAAAATTTTGTCTGCATTATATTTTAGTACATTGTAACTCCAGGAGTGTCTCTGGAAATGGAAATATGTCCCATGCTTTCCTGGTCCTGGCCTCACTGGGGATAGAGGGATAGGTGACAGTGAGAGGTGACTCAAGACACACCCTTGGAGTGATGCAGTGTGGACTTTAGTTCTTGGAGCACAGAGGCTGGGTCTACAAGTGCTTCTGCACGCACTGTTACCTGAGCTGGTGCCGAGCTGAGCTCTGCCAGCTCTTCATGGAGGGAGTGCAGTTGCTCTTGGATTTGATTGCTGAGTGCTCAGGGTGCTTGAGAAATCTTATGGCATCCATGTTTTGAGAGAACCATGCAAGCAGATGGATGTGTAACTCCTGCCTTAGCCCCAGGGTCCTGGAGCTTCAGGAGGGCTCCCAGACTTCGGGGCTAAAGCAGGAGTTACACATCCATCTGCTTAACTCCGCCAAGAACAGAGCACTGGGCCAGCTCCCGCTTAGATGCTGCAGAAACTCAGAAGCTAAAACACAAGGCACTGGTGGGGTTTAGATACCCTAGGGCAAGGCAGCAGTGCAGGCTGAAGTTCCGGATCTAAAAATTCCCCACTTTTGGGGAACTTTGGGTTGGATCTGCCCTTCTTAGGGTCAGTGCACTGCAGAGTGTTCCTCAGCTAATGCCACAACACATCATCATGCCAAAGTCCTCACATGAGCCCTGTGGCCAAGTATTCATCCTTTGCCCTGTGATGTTGGGAAGGATGTCTGGATCCTGTCCAGATAAGGATGGAGATCCTGGATGGGGCACATGCCCAAGCACTGGGAGGAGAAGCATCTCTCACTGGCTCTCATCCAGACTTTCAAAGCAGCAGAGCCAAGGGAATCATGTGAAACCTAAGCACAGAGTCAGCACTTCAAGGGCTTCAGCACTTATCATTGGCAGTCAGTGTTTAAAGTAAAAACTTAATTGACCTTTCTGATACCTACTTGATGCACTCCACCAAAAATATGCTGCTTTTTTTTTGTGGGCTCCATTACCTTCTTAGGTAAAAATTCAGGAAGAAAATGTCCATTAATGCAGTCGAATGAAATGGCAATTACTGTATGGTCAGACAGCATGGAGCCTGTACTTTTAATGCAATTAATTCTGTCATGGCTTAATAAATTAATTACACTAGTGTAGTCAAGACTGAAGTTCAAGAAGCACAATTGTGAGGGTTCCTTTGTTTTTAAATACATAAGCATTGAGATCCTTAAAAGGGAATTTTGCCTAGTCTGAGGCCTTGACTTCTGCATTATTGAAATAAGGGACCTACAAAAATTTTAGGTGCTTTTTTTGACATGGTATTTTTATTTTTTCGCTTTGCATATGCTTTACAAAATTGGACTGATTTTTTTTTTAATGTAAATTAAATTACCAGCATTTTTGTATCCTAAAATCCTTTGAAAAAAAAGGAATTTTGCTTTGCTATGCTCCTGTGTGTCAGAAGAGCAAGGCTTTTGCAGGTGCTCATCAGCCGTTAAAGGAATGCAGAAGACACTTGTATCCCTTGTAGAAACGTGCTCCCTATTTTTCTATACAGGATGATATGGTAAGAGGTTCAGAGGAGATAGCAGGAGGTTTAGGTGGGAATCACCCAAATCTCAAAAACTTAGTCAGCATTAAATTACAGTCATTGTGAAAGAGTGGCAGGCAATTCTTGCTTTCCTTCCCCAGGCTCAACCCTCTCATTCCAATCAGGCTTCCTGTGACATTTTAGGGCTCATGCAGTTGTATAGGAAATACATCTGATCTCAGGGGAAAAGAAACAAAAATTGTCTTCTGGTGGATCAGTTCCCTGAACTGACTTGGTGCACATTTTTTTGCTTTTATATTCACTGACATGAACCATCTTCTTCTGATGGCGTTAGTGAATGCTACATGGGCTTCTCTTCATTAAGCAGTGCTAGTAAACAACTGTTCCTTTTGCTTTGAGGTTCTTGGGAGTACCAAGGCAGAGAGGCAGAGTGACTTCTCAGAGCCCACAGAAACCTGTCTGCG
The DNA here is from genome assembly GCA_013390105.1 of Tichodroma muraria. NCBI lineage: Eukaryota > Metazoa > Chordata > Aves > Passeriformes > Sittidae > Tichodroma > Tichodroma muraria. Next base: position 55,846 of record WAAG01015822.1, on the reverse strand, counting down.
TTTCTCAGCCTGGTGCTGGGTATGAGAACATGACTCACTCTTAAGGAATATGCAGATATAAGATAAGATAATATAAGGAATACACAGAGTGAGCTGTTTAGAATCTTCCTTGCCCACACAGCCACAGACCAATGTAATTTCTGCAAAAATGATAAAACCCTGATCTGAGTTTATGCGCATATTTTTCAAGGGGTACTGACATGGCAGACAAGAAAGGGACGTATCACAACCCTCGACTCTCAAAATCTTACCAGCTGCCTTCCTTCTGCTCAGTGATGCACTGCCAGCCTCCCTTCATTCCCACCTTGAGTGCCACAGCTGGTCCTGCACATCCAGCTGCTGCTACAGGCTCCATGCTTCAACCAGCCCCTGCTTCACCATGCACCTTGAAAGAGGCCTTGGGTGAGCCTGGGTATTTTGGGGCACCTCTGAGAATCAAAGATAATAAAGCTTTCTTTTACATCATCTGTCACACTGCTTGAGTTAATGTTAGCAATTGGCGTGAGCATTTGCCACAAAGAGCTCCTACAGAGTAAGAGAAGTAGCCAACCCCTGTGGCATTATCAGCAAATATTTCTCTGGTTTTGAGACTGTAAAAAAAGATGTGATGTGGCAAAAAGCTGTGGAAAGAAAGACCATATATCTGACCAGTCAAAGCTTACATCATCATCTCCAGGAATTTCTTCTCTGCAGGGAGCACAGAGCAGCCCTTCTCTAGAAGGTCAACAGGGTTACTTAAACTTGGGTCGTTTTACAGCTGGTCAAATGAATCTGGTGAAACTGAGGTGGCAGAAACCTCTGTCAGTGAGACTGGAAGGGATGTGACCAGGAGGACCATCTGGAGCTACAAACCACTGCTAACAGACTGTTCCTGGTTGAAATAACTGGTCTGGTGGTATCATTTCCAATAGACACCTGCAGCCTTCACTTGTTCTGGGATGGGAGTATGAACCTGACCAAACCCAGTGTCCCTTCTGTTTGCTCCACACTTTGGGGAATAACACTGTGAAAGCCTTAGGAACCATTTCTGTATCAGCATGCCACAGGAGCTGCTCCAGTTAGCCGAGGTGACACCAGAGTGCTCATCCTGAAAGGAGATCGATGGATGCTGAGCAGAGCGTGGTGCTGTGGGAGGACAGGGTCTGGTTGCACATTCCTCAGCCCTGAGTCACCCTGCCTGCTGACCCCTAACCTCACTCCAGCTCCAGGCACAATTTTCTTGCCTTATGTTTGTGGGAGAGAGTGTCTTCTCAAAGAGGAGTGATGTAAAGCAACCACTGAAGTCTATAAAACACCGCTTCTCTGAGGCCACACTGTGCCAGGAGGGCTCAGTCAGAGATGGCTCACAAAGGGGCTTTTCTCCTTTCAATCTTGGCCTGAAGGTGTGGACAGGGACCCAAAAAGCTTGTTAATTTTGCAAAACGTGAATGGCATGATGCAGCAGTGGCAGACGTCTGCAAGCATGCAAATGAGAGGTTTCAATCTCTGTAGTTTAGCCGAGGTTAATGAATGATCAATAGATGATCATTAGCCAGATGCTGTGTTAGCTGCTGGTCATAAACAGGCAGCTGGATGTTTTGGAGGTTGCTACAAGCCCAAAAAGGCCTCATTAAAATACTTCAAGCAAAAGCTTCTATAGGTAGAAATTGAGGCACAATGTTGACAGTAGCTCCACACCAGCTCAATCCATGTCTGATGTGATCATGACTTGCTGGTTGCAGATGCAGAGTGCTCATCACAGGAGCTTCCAGTCTCAACAAGGTCACAGAGGAAGGGCCAGGACCCAAGTTCTGCCTGCAAATCCTGGGGCTAATATTGTTTCCATCTTCCACCTAAGTTTAGTGTTGTGACCTCCCCTGCAAAGTGAAACCCATCAGGAGGGGCTGGTTGGAATAGTTGTGTACATTGAGCTGTGTGGGATTTGCCTGACAGTCAGCAGACAGAGCTGTACTTTCCAGGGATGATAGAGGGTTTGGAGCTCTTGGAGCCTTGTCCCACCACCCCACTAATCACAGTAGATGTTACAGCACAGCAACACTTAAGGCCAGGAGGAGAGTGGTGCATTGCATCTAAATCTTGATGCCTGCTCCATCTGGACTAGGAACTGTAAAATCCCTCTCTGGTTATTACATAGAAAAAGATGCTTCTAGAATTTGGTTCATTTTCAAAAAGAAGTATAAAATGAGGGAAAAAAAAAATACCCTCCCATATCCCTGCACCTGACCCCCATGAGCACAACAGACCCATGAAGCATTCCTGCATTTTCCTAACTCTCATCTGAAGAACTTCTTGTGGCTATTTTTCTTTAAAACAAATAATAAAAAAAAAAAAAATCTGGATTCTTGTTTAAACAAATATTAAATGAAGTAAAAAGAGCTGAAAATTACCAGGTTTTCTGCCCTGCTGCAGGTGTATGAGCAGTTAGTCTTGTATAAAAGGAGCAGATGTTGCTTCTTTCCAAATAGCTCTGCCTGCGCTTAGGGTGCAAATAGAACATTGTGCAGTGATGGTGACAGGGAGGTGACACCAGTGGGTCTGTACATGTGCATGGCAGTTAAATACCTGCTTAAATGCTCCAGCAGCCTGCAATCCCTGATGACAGGTGAATGAATTGGTGTAGAAGAGAAGAAAATATAGACTGTTTTTCCAAAGCAGGGGAGCTTTAGTCTTCATCCTTCCCTTACCAGCCTAAAAGGATATCATTGTCTCAGAAGACAAGCAAACCATACTCCAGATGTCCAGGGTATTTGAAAAAGGATGTTTATTAATGACCTGGGGACTGAAGATAAACAGGCTGCACAAAAATAAACCCTGAGATACAATGGTGGACTTAACCTCTGCATGCCAGAGGTCTGGGTAGCCTGGGGAGGGGGCAGACATGGCTGCACAGGCTGTGGAGATGGCTTCAGGCACAGCTCAGAGCTTCTACTTACAGGTAGCAACAAATTGCAGTACTGCAGAGGATGAATACAGATCTGCTGGAGAAGTGTCTTCTCCTATTGTCTGCTCACATGATCAATTACAACAAGAGAAAATCCTGGCCTCATGGCTCATGTCAAAAAGAGCAGCCCATCCATCTTCCTGTAGCAAACGCTGCTACGAGAACAAAGGGAGGTTTTACCAGTCCTTCCTTTTGGTCACACATAATTTATAAACCCACGGCAATATTTTTGCCAGAACAACATCCATGCAAAAGCAACAACCACAATAAAAGAAATCCTCTTTACTTAGCTTTGCATCCCCCCACCTAGCACATAAAACCTGCCTGCTCAATAATCAATATCAATAATATATGTTCTGAGCAGGGTGAGATCCATCTTCCCCCTTCCACACATGCATATTCCCACAGGGAAAGGCCAAGAGACTCAGATTCCTCTTCTGAACTACACTGCACACCCTGAAACTCAGTGGGTCTGGGCTCTGTGATAACTGTAGAGGAGAGATGTCAAGGACTTGCTGCTAAATGGCCTTCCTGCCAGCCCAGATTAAGCAGTGTCAGCTCCAGCTGATTACACTTACCACAGGTCTGTGCAGGAAAAGCTCAGCTCCATCCACCTGCCCTTTGGGGTGGATTTACCCCACCTGTTCAATGGCTCAATTGGTACCCAATGTGAAGGCACAGAGCAGTAAACTGCCTCTATTTAAAAAATTGCTTCTGCCTTAAGAAAGGTTATGTAAATAAATACAGAAACTTACAGAAATCTATAAACCAAATAATTAAATATAAAATCAGTAATACATAATTTAAAAATAAAAACATTTGTGTACATAAATAAAACTTAAAGAAACAGCCACAAAGGTGTGGGTTTATATTAGCTATGGATGAAGCTTCCAGTTGGCTCCCTCCACTGAGATGTGCCTGGTTTTAGTCAAAGTCTGTGCTGCTCTGGAGTGTGTACAAGGCACTCTGATGGATGCAGGCTCAGGACTGGAGACAAACCCCTTCTATCACTTCTGAGGAGCTCCCATCCTATCCAAGATACTCCCTGTATCTCCCTCATCCAAGCCCATTTCTTCCTTCAGCCTCAGTCTCAACAAGTCAGATCCTCATTTATTCTGTTTTCCTACACTGGGCCTCTGACATCTCCCTTCCCTATCCATTATTCACACTCAGCAACTGATAGCTTGGATTTGTGGATCAAGGCTGGGGAGACTTCTTGCTTGACCTTGCCTTTGAATAGCCATTGAATTTCTTTGTATCCGCTTGTAAGCTGCAAAACTGAGCCATAATTCCCGTGTCAAACTGTGCATCACCCACTGAGGCTTCTGGGCAGGTCCTTCAATCTCTCTGGTATGTAACTCGAGAATGGAGTTTCCAAATAACGTGGAAGACTTAGGCCAAAGCTCTTTTGAGACTATGTGATTTCTTACTACATATAGGTGTACAAAGCTTTGAGGTATGTATAAAGCTTTGCGAACCTTGGTCTTAGCTGAGACCTATGCTAAGCATTGAAAATGCTTATGCAAACCGGGAATCCCACGTAGATGTGTTAAAACATCCATCCTGCCCGCCCACAAGGAGTTTCTCTGGCTTATTCCCAGGTTCTCCTGGTAGAAAATGGTTAATATGACCTTTATGTTCCAGACACAATGAGACCAAGATTTAAGACTTTTCAATACATAAAAGAAAAGAAATGTCAGGTAAAAATAAACTGATGAAGATGTCTGGTACATGGCAAAGTACAGTGGAATGACCCCATTTGGGAAAACTGCATATTTGTCCTCTTCAAAAAGTTATGAAGAATACTTCCCTGACTCATCAACTATTTGCCTCATTTACCTGCTCTGAGCAGTCTTCCCAGGCTAACTGGAGTCAGCTGGAATTCGGCTGCATTTGCAAAGCTGGTGCTGACAACTAACCTAATAACTCATCATTTCTGCCAGTGCCTTTATCTCATCCAGGAGAAACAATTTCACATTTGGCTGGAGTAAGGGCCTGTTGATTCAGGAGAGCCCAGTCTCCCCAGGCTGTTTGTGCACTGCCGGCTGAAGGTCCCCTCAGCAAACATGCCACAATGTCTGCAGTCTGTGTGCTGTTTACCCAGCCCATTTCTCAGGCTCTCCCCAGAGGAAGGACCAGGCACTATCATCAGTTGACACTAGTTAACTCTTCTGCTTAATGCATTCCCACAAGAGATATTGCAAACACACATGTATCATCTGCCATTAAGCTTAAAAATAACTCAGGCCTCCATTACAAGTCATGTCCAGTTGTATTCATGCTTTACTGCAGTTGCTACCTCCAGGTCAAAAGTTGAAATAAAAACGTCTTGTTCATATTGTATTTATAATGTTCTTATTGGCAATGAACTAAGCTGGCTGGATCGTTGAACTAATCCTTGTATTCACTGAGTGGAAAGTACAAAATATTGACAAAGTGCTGCTATTTAATATCCAGGAATGCTTTTTCTTCTAAATCAGAGGCGTCTAAGACATTTCAAATTATACCAAGAGGCCTCAAGTTTATCACAGTATCCTGATTATTATCCTGGAGTTTGGAAGAGAGAAGATCCAAAATGGAACTGCTTGAGAACTTTTCAACTCCCATTTTTAAACCATTGCACATCAGCTTTTTGAAATGGAAGTTTTTAGTGGAAGGATATTAGTTCTGGTGAAATATAGAGTTGTAGCTTCACAGTCGGCTTTGTGTCTGTCACTCCTGAATGAATACACTGTTCACTCAGAAAATTAGAGATTGGCTTCAGATCTCAGCTCCTGTTACTCAGAGCAAAGATTACTCTGGAAATGCCATGGTTCAAGCAAGTGTTTCACTAACTATTGCTACAGGCTATTTTGATCTGCCTCTTTCTTTTAAAATCTCAAAAAAAAATTCACAAAACTGGAAATGATCCTTTTCTCCACACACCTGCCCTCCAAATGGACATCAGGCGAGGGAACGGATTCCTCTTTCTAGCTGGGGTGTCACTCAAGAACAAGTTCCCACTGCCCTGCGAGGTAGCTCAGCAGGCTCCTCTCCCAGGACTGTCTCTGCCTGGCAGTGCTGAAGAGGATGGCTGAAGAGGAAGGCCTAAACACTGAATCAGCAGAGGAGCAGTCTGGAGTGAGTCCATCCTGTCAGCAGGGGAATAACGTGCTAGGTTCTTCAGTAGCTACCAACATCACTCCCACTTCAAGCCACCAAGCAATCAGTCAAGTGAGAGTGACCATTCCTTGCTGTCAGGACTTGGGTGAGGTACCACTGCACGGAAGAGGTCATCTTTTCCAACTCCACCAGCAACATACTTCTGATGGGATACACTATCCTAATAATACTGTGGCAAAACCAGTGTTTTGGGAGATCCTGATCAAGGGCTGAGGTGTCAGGAGGGAGCAGTGCTGGGACAAATCTTGCTGTGCTATCTAAGAAACACTCAAGTACCTAGCTGAGAGCCCAAGCTCAGTGATAAAAGGGAAGCCCCAGATGCATGACTCCTCTGTCCCTGCCTTTGCTGAAAACAGCCAGAGAAATTCAAATTTGGGGATTTTCAGCTCCTTATGGGCTTCCATTTTCCCCTCTCATACTCAGTGTTTTGTGAAACTGAGTATTGTTGTTTTGAGGAGCCTGTAAATCTGCCACTGGGGAGCTGGTTGTCCTTGGAAACAGATTGCAATCTCAACATGTTTCCAAGTGAACAAGAAATATCTGGAGATTGAACTGAATTTGTGGGACAGAAAGAAAAGCCACTAGCCCTGTGCTTTAAAGCTGCCAGGGAAGATTCAGTTTCATGAGAAGGTTAACAAAAAAAACTCAGCCAAGAACACTTTCAACATCCCCAAAAGAATAAGAGCTCCTTTGTAATTAAGTCCTTCCTGGATGCTTATATATGTGCAAAGTGAGACGGTCCCTGGCATCACAGTTGCAATGCATTTTGTTTGGCAAAATGCCACTTTCAGTGTATTTCAGCTCATAAATGATTGTTTTCCCTGCAGGCAGCTTTGAGCCTTGATATAGCAACCTCCAGCACACAGGAAAAAAGAGCACCTTTCCTCTGAGCAGATTAGCAGCAGTTAGGAAGGAAACACAATGAGCTGGTTGAACAAATTCTTTCAGCTTATGGCTGGTTTCTGAAACCTAAACAGTCTTTTGGAAGGGGAGCACAGCAAGGCTGGTTGTGTTTACACTCCAGATTCAAATATACTGACATATTGCCAGCTTTGGAGCTGTGTATCAGGCGAAGGTCGGTGAAAACTCAAACTCCTTGTGACAGGTTATTTTGTGCTTAAATAAATTCAGATAAATCGTACAATGAGTTTATCTGTAGCTTTCAAAAGACTGACGTGCACCATAGCAAGGCTGCAGGCTGTCAGCCAGCTGGTGTAGGCAGTGGCCAGCATGCCCTGGACACAGCTGTCTTATTGGAGTACAAGTACCTGGAATGAGTATTCCCAAAGAGAGCCTCACAATAATGAAAAATGCTGGAATATTGATGATATTATTTACACTTGTAACATAAGGCCTGCTAGTGCTTCCAAGTTATGTCCCAAGTAGCCCAAATATGACCATATTTTCTCAGATTGTTTTCTGTCAGTGGCTGGTGGAGCCTCAGCCTCTGTGGATGGCTATCAGACCTGTTAAGCCCCAGCATCCTGTGCCTGCTCCTCTGACCTCCAAGGCACTCTGCCTTTTCAAAGCCCATGCACAGATCCTGGCTGCACAGCTCAGTCATTTTCATGCTTTTTGTTCAAAAAATGGAAGGACTTGATGTGTCAAACCTGCTCCCTGATACCACTGTGCACTTTCAATAGCACTAACTCGGAAAGTGTTCAGTTTAGAGCTGTTTATGCTTTGGCCAGCAACCAGAGCCCCTCTCCCCCAAAAACAGACATGCAAGGAGCACAGCAGGTTTACAAGGAATTTGTTAAATGACTGTTCTGTATTATCAGTTTTATTGAGATGACTACTCCAGTGTAGCAAATTATAACATTAATTATTCATCTGTTAATTCCCTCCTCCCTGCTTTTTCCATTTTGACCTCTTTCTTTCTTTGTCTCCTCAATTGCTTCAAGACCAGCAACATAATCTTCTCCCTGTTTTACAATCCTTTGTAATTACAGCTTGGCCAGCGTGATCCCATGAAAATCCTTGCACTGTGAGCAAAAGGAGTCAGGGTTGCATATTAAGCAGAGAAAAAAATCTTCATTTACGTGTGTCTTAAGAAAGACACTCATCAGAATATAGGCAGATATCAAAACTGTTATTTATCAGAACTGAGTTCTATTTAAGGGAAGCAATGATAAAGCAGTAGGAGTAAAGTGGAGACAAACCTTGCAGGGATCACACATTTGTTTCAGTAGAAGACAGTGAGTTGTGTCAGTGATGCTCATCTTGCTCATCTTTAATTTCTCCTCATTGATTTATCAGAATTCATTTATACTGCCATTAATCAGGAATAAGCTGCTGCTCTACAATTACATGGCAGGATGATTATTTCTCCTGGGAATCAAAGACTACATCTGCCTGTGCTGCAGGATAAGCCTCGGTAAAATACCTGGGAAGCTGGGCTGGAAGATGAGGTGTAATGTCCAGCTGCATTAAGTCTGCATTTTGAGTCATAGAATCACAGAATTGCTAAGTTTGGAAAAGGTCTCTAAGATCATTGAGTCTGACCAATAGCCCAACATCACCATGTTCACCAAACCATATTCCCAAGTGCCACATCCACCCACACCCACACCCAATTTCAGGGATGATTTCACCACTTTCCTGGACAGCCTGTTCCCAGGCTCAACAAATCCTTCAGTGATGAAAGGATATTATTTTTCTTAATATCTAATCTAAACTTCTTCTAGTGCAACTTGAGTCTGTTTCCCTCCATCCTGTCAAACTTGTGCCTTTGGTTGGGACACAAGTTCTCCCATATGGAGAGGGAAGCTGAGGTAGAAAATCAGCCCACACATCCTCTTGGACATCGCTGCCTCCTGGGGAGTATGTCCCACTCTTCTGCAAACGCAAACATTGGCAAACCAGCTGCATTCCTCAAACCCACTTGCTTTTCCAGGCACTGGCAGGGGTGGCTGCAATGAAAGCTGTCTCTCTTTGGAGGACATACGTTGGTGTGGGTGGTTGTTGTGTGGATTTTCTCCATCCCATGTAGTTCTCACCTGGTTAAGCCAGGTTAAGGTGTGTGCTACTCAACACCAGGTAATGAGCTGGGGAAAGGAGGACCCAACCTCCAGGAAAAGGTGTGACAAAATGCATCCTTTTCCTCTGACTGACTCAGAAAAAGGTCCCAAAGTTAGCTGTGGGACTGAAGAGGGTTGACCAGACAGTCCTGGTCTTGCCCACGAGCAATCAGGTTTGCTCAGAGGCAACCAGGCTTCCAGAGGGAAAACAGCCATCTGTTGGCTCTTGCCATCTGTTGGCACTTAAAGCCAACATCCATGTCCACTGGCATTTTCCACTGGGACAAAGAAACCATTCCAGAACTGTTCTAACAATTAGGGCTTTCTACACATGTTGACATTTCATACCAGAGGAGTCAGAAAGCTGGAAGGGAATGTCCTTCTGAAGGTGAGATGTAAGACTGGCTACCCCAAACACTAGGCCCTATCATGAGTTTTTTATTGACATAACTGTCCCTTTAAGTCAAGCATGTTTCAGTTCACAGTGCTAATAACAAATTAGGTTTATGTTTAAAACCATACCAGTATGTAATTACTCCATCATCCCTTATGGATAAGTCCTCCCCACGACTTTTTATGAGCCATCCATAAATACTAAGTGATTTATCCAAGTACCACCATGTTGTAAACTTGGTCACATGGAACTGTTGATGAGGGACATCCATAAATTTTAATTATGCCATTGATTCTTACTAAAATATTAACTTGAAGCTGGCTATAGGGTACTCCAGCCACTTGAAATCAAATGAAATTATAAAATGTCCTGTACATTAAAGATGTGCAGCATGTACTTTTCAAGTAGTGATCTACAGGGAAAAGCTTTCATTGCCTGCTATAAAGATAACCTCTTGTATTAGGATTTAATGTGAACCGTTACAAAAATCAGAGCCAAAAAGGATCTATTAATTCACCTCCTGATTCTCTGCCAGCATAAGTTTGTTCCAAAAAAATGTATTGTTGAGTGTTATTGGTATAGCAAAGCTTTCAAAAGGGCCAACTAATGGGAATTCCGTAACTCTCTTTGGATATTGTCCCCCAGGCTAATAGACCTTGGCTTTGGAAAAAGCAGCTCTGACATTTAATCTGCAGCTTCTCTTTTTCAGTTTCACCTCACTACTTCCAGATGTACCTGCTTGAATCAGCTTGAATTTTGGCTCTCCAACCCTGGTGTTACACAACCTCTAACACAGAGCCTTTCTGCTGTTCTCTGAAGAGCCTGGATGCTTGGATCAATTTTTCAAGTAGGCTCAAGGATCCAGACACAGCTGTAAAGGAGAAAAACAGGAACAGACCAGAAAATTCAGCCATATAACTTTTCACTTATTTTTTGTGAAAGTCATGTAGAGTTGCTTCCCAAAATTACCTTTGAAAACCTCACCTGTCTGGTTCTTTCTGTCATGCCAAAGCATCCAGCCTCCGACTTGATTTTCCTAAGGTTTTTAAGTTTTAATAATTCTAGTGTTTAAATATTTCTTTAACATCACTCTCAATGAAAGGAATAGGCCAGCTTCCACATCACTGAATTTTGACTCCTAATGTATTACGCAGTGTGCACAATACTTGTATGCACAGACATATATGTGAACAAATCCATACAGGTACAGGCATAAACCCGTGGGGTTGGTTTTATCTGCATCTACAAGCATGTTAAATTTCTTTGGACTAACCTTTTAAGGGCTAGAGTCTGTTAGATTCTACAAAATGACTGTTTTTTTTTTCATCTGCAGAGTGTAGCAGACATCCAGCAGGCTGAAAAGCCAGCAACACTGAAGTGGTGATGTATCTGCCTGGTTTGCTTATGGCAAATCCCCACAAAACCAGACTGGCCTGGAAGCAGATAATTTTTATTTCTTGTGTCATTACTCCCCATTTAATGCCACTCTCTCCTCATCTGTAGGTTGGTTTGGAAGAGCCATGGCTCTTCCTTCCTGTTAGTGAAGGAAACTGGTTGGTTGGAGGAACCCACAGAGATGATGAGCAGCACCCAAATGCTGACTCAGGTCTCACCTGGTCCAGATGAAAGAGCCTTGTGTTTTAGCACAGATGACTCAATTACTTTGGAAAGCAGCAGAATAGCCATCAAGAGCTAACAAATCTCTAACACAAGGGGATTTTTTTGTGGCTCATAGGTTCACTTCTCTGCATCCAAACAGCAACACTTTAAGTTGCAGGGTAGTGTTCCTCTACCAGCCGTAGTGTTCCTCTACCAGCCGTGAGAGGAGTCACGTGGATCATGTGAAATAACCTCCAGAGGTAGTTCAGAGCAGCCTGAACTCAGACTTCAACTTACTCATCTGAACAGGAAGTAATTTATGAGGCAGTAAACACACAGTCATAAGCTGTAATTTCTACTTTCTCTCTCACAGGACCATCTGAGTTTGGTCACCGAGGAACGTGGCACATCCCAGGCAGCTGCAGAGGCAGGCAGCCATGGCTCAGAGGTGATGTGCACCTCTTTGCTCTGATACAGCAACGTGATCCACAGAGGTAAGAGCCACAGTGAGCAACAAGGCAAGAAATGGAATTGGGTGCTCCTGAAGATTTATTGGGTGTGACATGTCTATGAAACGCAGTTATATTGATCTTGCTATGGACTATAACAGCACGTCCCTGCTGTTGGCAGATTCTAATACTGCAGCAAACCATCACAGATATAATTCTGATCTGTTTAGACTTGTATTCTTGCGTTTCACCTCAAGGCCTTGATATGGCACCTGCAATGATTTCCAGCAAGCAGGGAAGATGCACTGCAAACATGAGGTGTTTGAATAAGTCCTCAGCAGCTCCAGCTTTAATGACTTATTCATGAAAATAAATTGGCAGATGACAGGCCGCCATCTCTGGAACAGAAAGGTTGCAGCTTTAATTAAACTTTTTAATTGGCATGGCCATCTCCTCCCGCCCAGAGGATACACTGAATAAACATAGAATGCCACTGCATCCTTCTTATGAACAGACGTGGAACCATTTCAGAAAATCAATGACAATGATTAAGAGAGCTTTCATCCCTTGCTCCTACCTACATTTTGCTTTCCACACCAAGTGTATTGACTAAATGTCTCCTCCCAGAAGGTTATGTGTACAGGCTTTCAGCAGATAGCACCAGCAAAGTTTCTTGTTAGAGGCAGGCAATATTGCTCTAATTCCTAGCAAGCACCTTCCTTTGCTTTTGCAGTACGAGTCCTGTGGGGTCTGGGCACTGTATGAGCCTGTCAAGAGATATGCTGTCCTCAGAGATCTTCTGGTTCCTAGGACAGACTAAAAGTGGTCTGGGATGAAGAAGTGATGTGAACTTTTCCTGCATGGGGAGCCAGGCAGTAGAAGACAGCATATGGCTCCTGGTTGAGGACAGAAGCCCCATCTTAGAGTCCTCTTTCACTATACTGTAAGCAGAAAACTTCCTCCTCTGAGAGGTCAGACCAGCCACTGTATCAACACACAGCTCAGCCAATATGGCATTCAGGAGGCTGTTGCTGTGGTGTCTGAAATGCGGCTGTAAGAACACCCCATCCAAATGTGTAAAACTCTTGAGAACTGATGGGCTTGTTGGCCCAGCCTTACCCATCTACTCCAGCTGCTCTGCAGTACTGGCGATGTTCAGGTCTGGGCTTGAGTCTCAGTGTGATACAAAGAAAATGGAGCTCGGTGACAAGTCTGGCTCCCGGATAATCACACTGCTACAGAGAAACCTTCTTGAAGAGCTGTTTCCTGTTTTGCTTAAAATCAGCAGCCAATCCAGATCAGGAGCTTTTACCATAACCAACAGTGTTTTGTACATTACTGCAATATTACTCAAGCTTTTTTTAATATCTTAAAAGGTTTTATTTATTCATCAAAGTTTATATAGATAATTTGTTTCATAAAGGCCTAGGGAGAAGCATCACAAGAAGCACTGGTGAAATGTGCTCCAGCAGCTCCAGCAAGGGGCAGAACAGGGCAATATCTTGTTTCCTTGTGTGGGCTTGAATCTATATCAGATCAAGTTAAACAATCCTTCACCTCCTCTCCTCACAGCTCCAGCGAGCACAGGTTGCTGTAGTTGAATCTATAGATGCAAGGCTCAGAGCCTGGTCAGCTAGTGACAATCCTGTTACTAAAAAAGTAAAAAGCCTGTTACTGCCAGCTTATTAATGCCAGCCGAGACAGGTTTGCCCGTGGTGACTGTGCTGCTCCTGACCAGGTTTGCCCTTCCAGCCCATCTCTGGAGCAGAGGGCTGGAGTACCTTTCAGCCCATCAACTGAGAAGTAAAGTGACTGATCTTAGACCTCAATAAAAGAGGTTTACACTGTGTTGCACATGAAGATTCTGCAGATGAGTGTGTGAGCTTCACTGGCATCAGCTGATGGATGGTAATTCACTGAGCTTCTGCAACTCAGTTATGTATCCAAGCACTGAGGGGTTGCATATATGTATATATATATATGATGTAAATATATGTGTGTGGAAGTAAATATCACAATGTGATATCACAGAGGAGCTGAGGTTGGAAGGGATATCTGGAAATCATCTAATTCAAACTCCTGCTCAAATCAAGGCCAGCTACAGCAGGAGATTCAGGGCCATCTCCTGTGAAGCTGAGGAGAATGTCTCCTAAGGCTGAGGAGCCTTAGGAGACTTCCACAACTTCTCTGGGCATCCAGCTTTGGTGGCAAAGCATAAAGCAAGGGCTTTAATGCAAGCTTCATGGCCTCTGCAATCCATTCCGCCTCTGTGGATGGCCAGGACAGTGTGCTGCCTCTCTGCTGTCCTCCAGTGAAGGGGGCAACTTTTGTGGTGTAGATATACTGCTGAAGAAATCTGCACGTATATGAACATATATGCACCATATAGCTGGTTCTCACTTCCATGGCTATCAAAGTATTTAAGAGTCTATGCTTTTGAAATCCATCACTCCTAAAAACCTTCATAGTTGTGGAGCCTATTTGTAAGGCTCCAATCACTGTAGCCTAAATGTCCTATGTTCTTAAGAACATTTTTCCCTATAGTGGCCCAGGATATAGAAAAAAGGATTGGAACTATTTGTCAGAGACACATCTGTGACAAGACAGCAACTTGCTTCACCTGAGCCCCAGACCTGAAACCACAGTTCATCTTCTCTCGGTTCATCTATTCCAGCAGCACGTTACAAATTAGCTGCTTTAGAGCAAGGGAAGTTGGCACATGCTTAGGGCTTCAAACTGCAAATATTAGAAATGGATTCAAGCTCTTGGATCTAAATAACCCGGATTTGTATGCAAACTTTGCAGCTGATGCCTAAGAAGTGGGAGGGATTTGTAAATCGTGTCTCAGGAGACATCTTAGAGCTACTGATACTCTTACTGGAGCATTTGAATTGTGCTGCTGATTTTGTCATCAGGTCATGACTAAATAACAGATAAAAACTAAACTATGCAAAGTTATGACTATTGCATGTGGGGGCTGAATGACTTGGCCGAAAGGCAAGTGTCCGAAGGAGCACTGAAACAGAGCAGCTGCTGTACTGCTGCCTTTCCTCCTCCTCCTCATTCGCCTCCTCCTCCTCCTCCTGCTTCTCTGCAACAGTTGGAGCTTCTCAACTGCTCCCCAAATCCCTGAGAAGCTGTGAGAGCACAGGAGGTACTGTGAGACAAAATAATTCAGTTTTTCTGCCTTTTGACATGCAAAGGCCCTTCTCCAAGTTCTCTCACATGGATATGTATTTTGTATCCATCTGCAGGCTTTGTGTGCTGCATATAAATGGAATCATAGAATCAGAGAATAGTTTGAGTTGAAAGAGACCTTTTAACCCTTCTGCAATGAGCAGGGACATATTATTTTATGGAAATACTGAGGGTGGTCCCTAAACCTCTAGGCTACATTAGAGAGGATATATGGATGTATCCATAGAGGCTGGATGAGTGACAGTCTGATTGTGCTGGACAATGTGTAAATGTTCAGACAAGGTTTGGGGACAGCTGAGCTCTGAGGGTTAGGGATCTGGACTGCTGCGCAACAGAGACTTTCTGTCTAGCAAATTTAGGGCTCCCACCACAGATTTCCTTTTCTTAATTATTTTTTTGCACAACTGCTTCCAAGTAGCCCAGATATCTTCCAGGACCTGCAGACCACAGTTGAAAAGCACTGGTTTAATAAACAAAACAGTACTTATAGTTGAGACAAGCAAGCATGGAAAAAGCAGAAAGAAGTAAATTTGCTCTGCACAGTTATTAGCCAGAGCAATTACCACTATTTCTTGCCTTCTAAACTATCCTCAGGCTGTAGTTCATAACACATGCTATGGAACCCCTTATTTTAATTTACTTTTTTTTTTTTCATGCTTTAGTTTCTAACAATGTGTGTGAGGCCAAGACTCTCAGGAAGCCACGTGCTTACACAGCAACCCAGGGAAAAGCACAGCAATTGGCACTTGCTTCCCTGAGCAGCTGCGTCTCACCCAAAATGCACGGGGCTGTGGTCAGTGTGGTCAATAAAAGAGCTCAGTGGAGGGTGGGAACTATTAGGCTCAGCATCACTTCTGGTGGTCATCGTTGCCAGACTTTCCTGTGAATTATTTAGGAAGAGAAGAAGCTGGACTGGAGGTCATTGTGGGTCAGTGAGGCCAGTCTCTCAGAAGGCACCAGTCTCTGCTGTCACAAGCCACCGTGTCACACAGATCCCCAGATGTGCAGCCATCACCTCCTAAACCAAGATTCACTTCTGCCTCCAGTGCTCTTCCTGCTCCTCCTGTTGTATCTGAAGCATTCTCCTCCAATGATTAGAAATACTTTTAATTTCAAGTCTAAAGTTATCTGTGGCTGGCTGATACTCATTTGTACTGGTGCCAACAGTGGCTTTAGCTTACATGTTTTTTTTCTTCCTCTGGTGTGTATCTGCTTGATGTTTTAATAGACAGCACAAGTTAATTGCTTCTTAGCTTTTGTTTCGTCAGACTAAACTGGCCAAATTCACTCAATTTCTTCTCACTGGACATGTTTGCTCTTCCCTCAAATATTTCTTCCCTTGCATTTGGGACAACTCTGGGCTGGAGGAGGCCATGATTAAACACTTTTTTTTTTCAGAAAACATTGTAAAGGAGCAAAAGGATGCTTTCAAAAGCCTCTCTCCTGATGCAAGCTGTTACAGTATTTGCTGTCTGGTGCACATTTCGTGTTTGATCAGCACACTCTACTTTACAGAAAAACACTGTAATTTCTTAGGCCACATTTATGGCAAGCCAGTACAGTGAGCCAGGGCCTGATGGCGTGGCATGGCTCACATCCATGACTCTCTCAATCTCCAAACCACAGTGACCTCATCCCTACAGCCCCTTGGAAGCCGTCCCTGGCCAGTGCTAATCCCCAAACCATGCCTGGGCATTGTCTAGCAGGGAATTGCTCAACCCCATCAAACAGTGCCAGGAAGCACATAAACATTTTTCCTCGCCGATGATCACGGGGCAGTTCATCAACCTGCCCTGGCTCAGTTTAATTAATTAGTGTAGAGGGAGCCTTAGTGCATGCCAGGCACTTTGAACTCTTCACTCCAGGTCTGCTGATACAGCTCTCAAACGCAGTGTGTTTTTCCTTTCTGCTATTCCCAACTCACTGATGCCTCCCAACTGTGTATTGTCTGCAAATATCATTAGCTCTTTCTTTTTTTTTTTTTTTTTTTTTTTTTTTTTTTTTTCACAAAAANTTTTTTTTTTTTTTGTTCCAGAAGAAAACTATCTAAAACTGGCTCCAAGTAATTTCTCCCATTATGTCCCCCTGGTCCTATCATTTTCCTTTCAGAAGAACCTTTGTGTTTGTTCTTGGCTGTTTCCTGACAGACCTTCAGCTCAAATACCAGTCCCTGCTTCTTCCAACACAAACAATAATTTCCCATGTGAGTCTTTTATCAGAAGTGTTGCTGAAGTCCAGACAGATTAGATCTAAAGCATTTCCCTTGTCTAAAAAAGCCCATGGAGAACTTTGTTTGCATTTTTTTTTCCTTTTCTTTTCTTATCAAGTTAGTCTGACTCAAGTGACCTTGGTAAATCCTGGATTTATTTTTATCATACTTTGTCCTTTCCTACCATGCCTTCAGGTGTTCCTTCAAAATTAGTTTACATTTATCCAAACATCCAAACAACATATCCAGCCCCTTTTCTCTGAATTCATGTAAATTAAGTCCCTAAGTAGTCTGTATCACTTAGATATCACAGCCTCAGGAGGTCTGAAATTCACCCTGCTGAGTGAGCACCCTCAAGAAATGGGGCTATTTTAAGATGATGAGCAGAAATAAGACTCAGAGCTAGAGCTACCTTAGTGCAGCATGGGAACACCCAGCCTCACGTGTGCCAAGCTAAATATCCAGTCGAGGCAGAAAAAAATCACTTGCATACTAATCCCCTTCATAATTAACATTTAAGCCGATGGCCCCTTGTTTCTCCATGGGGGTTCTGCAGCACATCCTGAGTCCCCAGCTCTGTGCCTGCCCTGCTGACCAGTCTGTCCATGCCTCACGCCCCAATCCACACACATCTGAGTTTGAAAAGGCAGATGTACAAGGACCTGCAGGGTCAACATTGATGCTGTGTAGCACAACCCCCAGCTAGTTTGATGTGAATTTTCTGGAACACTCATCTCAGAATACAGTTTGGTCAGGACCTGTGGTCCCCTTTTAAGGGATTTTGTTGCTGTCCCTAGCGGTTGTGATAAGTGCTGCAAGTGCTCCTGCTGCATTTATTTCAAGTCTTTTTTACTCGTGTTACACCTCTTTCCTGGCAGACCTGTCCCTCAATCGGTACCTTTCCACAGCCTCCTTGATGTATATAAATAAAGTATATGAACATATATCTATCTATGCATATAAAATCAATGTATTTCAAACAATTCCCTGTCTCCTTCTTTGCTCAATCTAATGCACACACAACAATAATGCAGGAGAGTCCCAGCAGCTGTAGACAAGCTCCTTCCCCAGTCTCCATCCAGCTATAATCCAAAAGTCTGCTGGTCTTAATCTGGGACAAAGGAGCTCTTTCCCTTTTTAGCTGGAGGGTAGCTATGGCAACATGGCACAAAGACATCTCAATAGCTGGCTAAGGCCAGACCAGCCCCCTGTCTAGCAGACAGACACTGCTTGCTGGCACTTTAACTCTAGTGGGGTTTTTTTTGACAAAAGGAATGTTTATTACCAAAAACTGGGCCCCTGGCTCAAAATGTCCAGTAGCTGGAAGTGAAAGCAAGCACTGCGACTCCCTCCACAAATGGGACATTTCAGGGGATGTCCATGAATAGGTCTTGTAGTGGGTAATGAAAGAAGCAGTGGAGAGGGAGGGGAGGAGATGAATGAGCACAGACTGCAGCAGCTAAAGGGAAGCTTGATGCAGGAGATGGGAAAGGGCACTCTGATTTATGGCTTGTCTGTCTGGGAAAGTTGCACTGATAGAGCTTTCCTTTTTGTCTCAAACGTGCTGCCTTGTGGCCACACACAAATTATCTCACATCCTTTTGTCCCGCCTTTCAATGGAAATGCTGTGTTCTTCTTGTGCAAGGGCTGTTTCCCTCCTTTGTGTTGTAAAGACAAGGGTGCAGCCACAGCAAATCGCTCTGTCTGTACCTACCAGCCTGCATGTGTGGCCATCACTGGCCTTGGGGCTTACCAGAGGCATGTTTGGGAAAGCTTTGGGGAAAAATGGCCTATAAACACCTCACATTTAGCAGTGTACCCGAAGATCTTTTGGGGACCACCAGCACAGCCACAAAGGAGCTGCACTTCCATGTCCCCACATAAATTTCCAGACCTGCACTAACCCCCATGATATTTTGTCTTTTCTCCTATTTCTAACGTCTACATTTTGGGGGATGACCTTGGCAAAATTAGACACTGTTTCAGCCTCTAGGCAGTGGCAGCTCAGAGTTCACTAGAGCCCTCTCTGCTCTTGCCATTGTTCTGGCCAGAGTGATCCCAAACACACCAGTCCTGAAGACCCAAGGCAAAGGGCAGTGCGGATGCCTAAACCAGTAAGCATCTCTTTCTTTCTCCTTCTAGACACTGGCAGCGTTCCTCCCTCCAAAATCCTGCTGTGTCCTAAAAAAAACCTGTGGACTACAAAGCTGCCCAGGCTTCACATGTGGGCCTGGCTGTGCCATGGTGGCACAGGGTGGGGGCATAGCCATGGCACACGGGCCCTGTGGCCCTGACCTCACCCAGCACGTGCCTCAAGCAATCCCACACGTGTATTAAGGAAAGTTTGGGGAATCTCCTGCTCCAGCCTGCCCCATAGTTTCCCAGTAGAGGCAGAGCCAGGAGGCGCTGTCCCTTTGACCACTCCACTGCCCAGGTAGGCTCATTTCAGCAGCCACTGGTGCTGGCTGATGGCTCTAGGGTCCACTAGTGGTGTCACTGCTGGCACATGCAGGCACATTTATCACCAATTAGTTTCCTTAAAAGTGCCACGGAGGCTGCAGAGCCACCAGCCCCAGCGCAGGGCCATCTGTCTGGTGTTCCCAGCCCTGTCACCTCCTGATGACAAGCACCTCGAGAGTGGCACAGCAGCTGGTGCACGGCAGTCACCGCGCTGCCAGCGGGGACAGCTTCGGGTGCTCTGTGTGCTCCCAGCTCCACCTGCTCTCCCTGTCAGTCACACGTGTTAATCTGAGCCCTGAGGGTGGGAGGGAGTTGGCTGTGCTGCTGGATCAGCCTCACCTGACCCAGCCCCAGCCCCTGCCCAGCCAGAGGCTGGAAGCAGCAGGCAGGGACTCAAGGAGCTGCCTCATGGCCCTCTGTGCGCTGCCGAGGCAAGCAGCACCAGCTGGCAACCAGCCTTTGCTGGTCCTGCACTGACACATCCAGGGCATGCAGAGCCCTCTCTGCTCACTTGCAGGACAGCTGGAGGTGTTCAGAGGATGGCTGTCACCTCCAAGACCGCCAGTTCTACTCAGCCTCGTGCAGGTGTGGAGGTGATCCATGGCTTGCTCTGGAACACAAGTGCAGGAGGCTCAAAAAAACCTGAACATGATGTTAGCAAACAGCTCATGTTTCATATTTGCCGCTGAGGAAGGCTGATGAAGGAGCAAGCTGTTTGCAAGGCAATGATCAGTCATCACTCAAAAATATGCTAATATATTAGACTGGGTAGTTTATATTTCATCTATGCTCCTCTTTGTTTCCATAAGTAACCTCCCTTCTGCTATTGAGCCCAACAGACTGTAGTCTTACCTGAAGCAAGGAATTGATTTAACTCATTTAAAGGGGAGAGTTGGCTGCTGCCAAAAGTCTAACACTTTTTTAATTCCTCTTAGCAAGCAGCACTGGTTGTGGGAACAGTTGGGATGCTTGTGTGTACATCCATGAGAGAGCTGCTGGCACTTTGGGTACCCTCCTGCTTCTCACAGTTGCTGTGGTGCTCTGTAACCCTTTAACTACCAGTCCTCTGGGCCTGCCCTCTGCTCTACCCCAATAACTCAGCACTATTTGCTGCCATAGACTCACACTCCAGCTTTCACCACAATCTGCCTGAGCCATTTTGGAGTCCTAATGCCATTGCAAGCCACTCATTTGCTTTTCAGGATGAGGGTGCTGAGCAGTCTGATGTGCCCCAGAGGTGGGGTGAAGGGTGGTAGAGGAAAGGGAGAAGGACGCTCATGACCTGGGTGTCAGCATTGACATGACCTCTTCTGGCTCCTCAACTTGCTGCTTTGCTCCAGGCACACATTCCTGTCTACCACAAAGGTCAGGATATTTTTTCCTGGACAGCATCAATATACCTGTTATTATTTTTTTTCTTTCTTCGTGTGGCACCAGGACCCACCTTTTCTGAGACTTTTGCCCAGCCACTTCAGCCAGATTTGATGCAGAGGCACTGAAGGTGCTAAATTCCAACAAATTCCATGACTGCAAAGCAGCAGAAGAAAGAGAGAGAGAGAGAGAGGGAGAGAGAGAGCAACTCTCTGGAGAGGGAGAATCAAAAGGTGTTTCAGGTTGCAGGCATACCAGAAGGCAGGCTGGGGTCTGGGACACAGACACCCACAGAGCAGGTGTGCCTCCTGGCATCCAGCAGGGTCCTGCAACCATGCTACCTGGAGTAGGGTTATATGTCATCACTCCAGGCTCTGGCTCCTGGGAATGCCAGGAGAGATGTCCACAAGGATTGTCCCAAGTGCCTGTGGGGGTGGCAGAGAGACACTTACATGCTGCTTTTTGGGTAGTGAGATGGGAATGTTTCCCCCTACTCCTGGCTGATAGGAGGCTTTCCAGCAGCCCCAGGACCCCTCAGCTGAGCCTCCCAGGGTGACCAGGGACAGCAGACACTCGCATTTTTTAGCTTTGTACATCAGACATTCAAGGAATGACATCAGTATGACTTTGTGCAGACGGGGTGGAGGCTGGATCCCACCCTCCACGGCACTGCTGGTGAAGAAGCTCTGCACACTGGGAAAGGGAATCTGGAAGCTGCAGCAGGCTCCCAGTTTGGGCATGTCTTGAGTGCAGACCTTTTCCTTTCCGGTGGGCTGAAGGAGGGAAGACTGCTCTTATCTAAAGGTCAGCAAGCAGACAGCTGACAAATACCTCTGTCTTCGGCCTGTCATTGAGCACATCACCCAGATGCTGAAATAATCTGCCTGGGGGTCTGCCAGGGGGGTTTGGAAGGGTTCTGATTAGTTCTAGAGAGAGATGCATTACCTTGTGCTAAATGCTGTGCTAAAGGCTGTGTTACAGCTTTTTCCTCTGCTGGTTGGATGAAAGGGGAGGGGAGAAGGAGGTCTGGAACTTGTAGCCCCAAATAACTTAATGGTCATGATCTGTACTTTGAAGCAAGGTAATAAAAGATGTCTTTTTATGCTATTCATTTCAGGAGCCTTTACTCTTCAGCCAGGATTTTTCTGCCTGCTGGGAATGGCCTGATGGAAAAAGTTTTAAAACTCTCAGAAATCCCATCTGAGACTTTTACTTTGTTCTTTACCTCTGAGGTTTATGTAGCATTTCTATGGCCTTATACATCAGACAGGACAATAAACATGAAGAAACTCCAGGTCACACAGGGACCAAATTGCCAACTCAAGCTCAGCTGATCTCTCATAAGTACCAGATGCTGCACCAGAGTTTAAACACCAGAGAGCTCTGGAAAGCCATGGAGAACTTATCTCTCAGGCTCTGCCTAACTCCTGAAGGTGCTAAAACCCAGAAGGAGTGACGAAATTGAGCATCCAACAACAGGCCTTGATGATGGGTTGTTCATCACTGCTGCCATATGCTGCAACATCTGACTTTGAAACCTGGAAGAGATCTAGGGAGCTTACACACACATGTGAGAGCTGAGCCTTAAATTGGGGTTTGAAATAGTGTGCATGCCCAAGAGACACCAAAATGAGGCATTGCCAGGAATTGTCTTAAGTATCGAAGATGGGCAGTGTGATCATGAGGTAAATGTCAGCTACAGCAGCAGCCCCCAGCACCCTGAGACAGCCAGGGAGGGCAGGATCACACGAGCAGGTTTGTGCATGAGGTAGACTGAACCCAGCTAATCTGATGTATGCAGGCACTACATGAAGAAGTTCTGGTTCTTCAGAGAATCCATGGTAAAATCCTGAGTTGCCCATGCAATGCAGGAACCTCCACGGACAGGCAGCAGCTGTGGAGATATCTGCAGAGCTGGAGGTCAAAGCTAGACTAGGTCTGAAACTCCAAGTCTGAACTTCTATACATTTTATCATGGTTTTCCCCTATTTCTCTAGTCAGTTGGAGGTTAATGCAGACCATCTTAGTTCTCTTCCAGACATATCACTATAATAAGCTGTTCAATTTTTAATGAAGCCAAGAGACTGCTTTTCTAAAGACCTTCTGAAAATCAATAGTGCTCTTTACAGTGATGCTACTTTACAGTGGTAGGTCAATAAGGAAGGAAAATACAAAGCCTCTGGGGGCAACGCTGCCTTCTTACCTGAAATGATGAAATTTACGTGGCAAAGTTCAGTTAGACATACGAATGATTTGAGGCTATATCACCACCATGTCACTTGTTCTTTAGAGTTGTTAATTGGTTGTTGGCAACAATTAATTATTGAGAAGTCAGAGATAGTTAAGTATTTTAGAATTTTTAGTACAAGATCATTGCTGGTCTGAATTTCTTGTAGCACTTCTGATACCACTGGAGGGGGGTTATTGTTATTATTATTATTCTGCATAAAAACAAAAAGAATTGGCGAATAGGAACACTAAAGCATCCTTTAGATAACCTGTTATTAAACCTGACCATCTATACTCAGACTTGTCATGTCAGAGTAAGTAATCATCTGGGGAAAAAAAAAGTGAAATTGTGTGACAAATTCTTATTAGTACTAAATCTCTTTGTTGATTAGTTCAGAAATGCTTTGTTTGATTAAAAAGTCAACAACTAAATTAATCTGTATCCAATTTGGGAATTCATATAAAACTCTTACTATATGTGTCTTCTTCTTTGACTTCAGTGAGATTGAAAGAAATGCCTGGGGTTTTTCCTAAATCTGGAAATTTCCCAAGCTGAAGTGTATATTTGTGAGCTGTCACTCACTCTGACCTCACTCTGCTAGATGCAGGAGGAAAAAGCAGAGAGGAAAAGCACATTCATGCTGCCAACATTTAGACATCCCTGCTAGAAGTGAGATGGTGGTGTTCCTGGTGTTTGCTGGTGTTCCTTACACTTTCAGGGGGAGAGCTGGGAGCTGCTGAGCAAGGGTGCAGCAAGCCTGGATCTGCCTTTTTGTAGCAACGAGCCTCCCTTCTCCAGCCCTTCCCAGCATTTTGCAAACTTTGGGATTTTCTCCACTGCTGCTATTGAACAGTCTTGGCAGCTGCTGGCGCCTTTGTCTCATCTGTGTTTACTTGGTCTGCCCCCAATGTGGGGGGACGTGTGACCTTGAAAAAAAAATATGCTGGAATTCTCTCCATCCCACCCCTGCTTCCCTTTGCACCCTTGGGCGGATGTTGTCTGCACTTAATGCCTTGTCAATACCAAGAGGCATGAAGCCTTCACAAGCTATTTTAAGATTTATCTTACAGACTTCCTGATTTTCCTGCATTTCTCTCTCTAAATATCTTATCACCATTTTAGGTAAACGCCTGTCCTTCTGAGCTTTGAAAACAATGGCCCAGTAACTCTGTTATTACATTTTTTTCAGTTTATATTTTCCCCATATCATTTCTGCAAGGAAAAATCACATCTCCTCTCCTAGTGACATTAATCATAAGTTTTCATATCTTCTTGGTTAATCCTGCTGTCCAGGGACACTGGATCTTATTTTTGTAATTTTTCTTCTTCTGTATTTTGTAACTTTGTTGAAGTTTTATTCCCTTTTCACCTTGCTCCAAAGCTTTTAGGTGAGAATAGGTATCACACATTCATGGGTCACCCTGGAAACTGAAATGACAAGGCATTAGAAGTTGAATTGAAGGATAACATTGGATTTAGGTGCTTTGGATTTTAACCCAGTTCTGGCAGAGTGAGATCATAGCCTGGAATAAATCACTCAATAAATCCATCTAGTTTCAGCTGTCTTTGAAATGGGAAGAATTTTCACCAATCTCTTATTGCAGCTCATTTCAAACGTAGCACCTTGCTGAATCTTGGGTGAAGGGTACTGGAGAGATCTCAGATAAAAATGTAGCTGGGCCCAGGTAAAACATTGTACAGGGAAGAGACAGTGAGGAAATTCTCTGCTAATACAGCTCATAGACACTGATGTGGGAGATACACCACAAATGTTCACAGGGGAAATAATATGAAGAAGAAGGGCAAAGTAAAATGAAACTTCTGAGATGCATTTGTTTTACACCAAAATCATCAGCTTTGTGACATTGATATGGGATTTCCTTACTTTAACACAAAACCCAGTTTCGATACCAAAATAGCTGACAATTCAGCTGGTATCTGCATCCACAATGAACTTCAAAAAAGCAATGTTTTCTTTACAAAGATCCTTGTTGTTTTTTGGTTTTTTTTCACTGAGCTTGAGATGGGATTCCTGGAGATAAAATACTCACAGTGGATGTGAAGCCACATCTGAGACAGGGATTAAGCATTGCAAGCCTTCCCACAGCACTACAGTAGGGTATAAAGATAAAGGATTCTATATCCAGGAGAAATCATATTTATCTTGAAGTGACAAGCAAGAGTGAGAGCAACGCTCTTTGTATTATCCAGCATCAACCCCTTCTCATCTCCTTTGCAAAATACTTTCAGTGGCCAACTAGTCTGTGTCCTGAAAAACCATATTAGATGTTAATTAGTAATGGATTTTTAACAATAGTGTAAAAGATATGCGCAGGACAGAAAGATCAGGCAGTTCAATTGAATTATTATATTTCCATAGGTTTTCAGATTTACTACTTTATGCTTTTGATTAAATTATTATAATTTATGTGCTTTACAAGTAGCAATCTTTGAGAGATTATTTTCTCATGACCCATCTCCATATAGAATTATTTCCATGGTAACAGTTTGAGTGATTTGAGAAAAAAAATTATGAACTTCCATTACTATTGGGATAAAAAACTAGTATTTTTAAACAAAAATACAGCAGGTTTTGGCTTTATAAATTATAAAGAGTAGCATCTGAAGGAGTCACATTTATATAAAGAGAAAATTGAAACTTGATCTTTCATTATTTCTTTGCAACAAAAATGTAATCTTCCAAACAGGGTTATAAACTGTTATCATTAGACCAAATAAATCTCATGTTTATCTGTATTTGAAAGTACCTTTGAAAGTATGGGGCTTAAAATAGCCATTATTTCTCCTGAGTCAGCAGACTCATAAATCAATGCATAATAACTATTATTTGGTATTTCCCTGGAATTTTCTCAGTGCTGAAATGTTTAAATCAGTTAAAGGTTTTAAATGTAAGGCATAAATTAGAGAAATTAGATAAACCATGAGAGGCAGGCGACAATCACCCAAGGGTAAGTGAGGGTTCAGCTGAAGCACTCCTTGAAACATTAACAATCATCTTTGAGTGCAAAATGAGGGTGGAAGGGGAGATTCAAACAGCCAGAGAAGAGCAAACATCAGAAGGAAAGGGAGAAGGTTGTGGATAGAGAGAAGCCAGACCAGTCAGACTTGCTTTGGTACCTAACAGGATTCTGTGAATTATTTACAACTTTATAAGCACCAACAGGATAAAATGAAAATAAAACAGAAGTATATTTTTCAGGAAAAAGTCACATGAGTCCAGCCTGACTCCTTTCTTTGATAGGATAACAGGTCCTGAGA
>WAAG01015822.1:0-29435 GCA_013390105.1 Tichodroma muraria | reverse complement strand
ACTATCTAACAGAAGGTGAAAGAGATTAAATCATAACAAAGTGAGTACTGAACTGCTTGGCATATGGCACTGAAGGGCAAGCTGTGAATACTTTGTGCTCTAAAATATTTGCAGTGGTTTTAGTCAATTTTTTTTCACTTTGAGTTCATGATGAAGTAAAGGATGTGCTTTCATTTATTGAGGGATGAAGCCTCTCAAGGGAAGTTTTTAAATCTACTTGAGGTATGCAGCAGGACTCAGAGCAATCTGCAAGTCAGGGGAAAAGCACAACCAGTGGAGTTGAATGAAATAAAATGTTGAATTTGGGAAGGGGGTTCAGTTGTGCAAATACCAAGGAGGAAGCAAAACAACACACCCTCCCAAAAACCAACCAACCAACCAACCAAACAAACAAACAAATAAAAAACAAATCCCACCCCAAACATCCCCCAAAAGAAGTTTTTATTATATAGAAGATGAAATGTGAAATAAAAGGGAAAATACACTAAATAAAAGGGAAAATGCATTCCGGTTTGTATTGGTAAGAGTATCACAAGCTGTCGTTTTGCTCTGCTCTTTGTTGATGTGTCTTGGGTTTGCGCATTAAATCCAGCTTAAGAAAGGCTGGCTACTGTCCGGGATGGGCAGCTGTGACAGAGGTGTAAGAAATATGAGTCAGGAGGATTGGCTGACAAGTTCCTCTGGAACAGAGAAGAGTGAGGGGAGAGTAGCACGCATCAGTCTCTGAATGTGGGATGGAGGACAGCAAGTGACTTTTTATGTCTGGCTGGTAGCACTAGCCAAAACATATTTGATGGAACTGCCACAAACAATATTTGTATGAGATAGTAAGAAAATAATTCTAACTATAGAGTGCTGAAGCCATGTCTTGAGAGTCCTGGAGAGTTCCTGAACCTCTCGCACTAGGGATCATACAGACCAGGTCAGACAAGTCTTCACCAGAGAGGGTCTAAATATGTTTGTCTCTGCCTTGAGACTGGCTAAGAAGAGCCAAGAAGAGCCAGTAATCTGTGTTGGATGGTGCCTGCATGGGAGATCACCACGGGAAGGTGCAGCTGGATCATGTTCTCCCTTTCTGTTTGAAAGTTTTCTTCATGCCCAATGGAAGCTTTCTTTTCCAACACTCGGATATCAGCAGAAGAGATCTGGAATCAGGAGAGGTGCCAGGAGCATGTTTTAAATCCCAGGTTCACAGTCCTGCCCTGGTGAAATCTTCTTGATGCAAACTCTGTGACTACACTATGGAAGAGCATCTGTGCCCCTTACAGCTCAGTTCCTACACCCACAGGACACTGTCTATCCTGGGCACCATCCAGACTCATACCTCAGAAAGGCAAAAAAGACCCTTTTAATTTACAGAGTTGTCATTACCTACCTGCTTTGGGTATATATTTATGTGTCTGCTTACTTTGCTGAACAGAGCCCAGAAGAAGAGCAATACCAGGAACAGAGTCAAATTTGCCTGAAGGCTTCCCAAGGCACTTGCAGGATTTACCTGGATTTTCATTAGTAAAAACACCTCCTTCACCTAGGCATGCTCTAAGCCTCTAATCTGATCTCATCAATAAACTACAGGTTCAGCTATCAAGACTCCTGTATCACAACGTTGAAATTGCTTATTCTTATGCATTTTTACTCATGCACTGTGCCCCCTGGGCAGAGAGACTTTTCAGCTTTTCTGCTGAAAGGTAATCAAGGCTTATGCCAAGGGCTCTGCTGGGAGCATGCACGCTGTGTAACCCCTGGTTAAGTGACAGAAAACAGAACTTCCTGTGCAGTCCACTTAATCCAGCAGATGAAATTAATTTTGGATGGTTTCTCTTTCTCAAATCTTAATGGATAAAGGAAGAAGCATTTTATCAGGTGGCGGTGAACATCAGTCTCTTCTACAATTTTTAGAAACAGATGCTGCCACATTCACAATGGATCTTTTCTTTTTCTTCTTCTAATATATTTCTTCCCTCTTTTTGTAAATTTTCAGGCTTGTCTAGGTACTCTTTTTAAATTCTAATCCTCTAATCTCAGTGTGATAAAGTTTGTCTTAAAAGCTAGCATTGGAAGTGCTCTTAAAAGTTGCTTGGAGTGCACACAGGCTTTCAGAAGAAAAAACTCATGCTTATGTCTCCTTGCTAATTTAGGTCATATTCTCTGTGCAAGGCGGCTTCAGCCAGGATAGCTAAAAGTGAATCAGGGAAGCTTTTTCTAACCACTGCTAAACTTTCCTGTCTTGTGGTAATAGGAAACTAAATATTTTTTTTTCGGGAAAAAAGTTGGCTATGTGGAAGAAATAGACCAGATTGGTTTTAATAAGAAGACCTTATGTTCATACATTATTTTACTCTTTTCAGGGTACAGAAAATCCATGAATAGTTTAATTTACATTGCCAGCAGGATGCACTTCTCATTCCATCAAATTTTTGTACTGGCTGAGTTCAACCAAAGCTCAATGGCTTTGAAAATCTAAATAATACTAAAATAATCTCCAGGGACACTGCTGTCCTGGCTGCTGCCTGCTCTGGGGTCATCATGTTCTACTCCTTCTCCCAGGGAGTCATTAGGGACAGTGCTCTCTGCCAGCATCTTGGGGAACAGGACACCTCCCACTCCGGGCTGCTCAAACACGTAACTTCTTACCCAGCTGTCTTCCTGGCTAAGGAGATTAAGTATGTTAAAAAGGCTCCTGGGAAGCAATGGGTGCAGGTCGCTGGGACACACAGGCACTGGGATGTTTGCTGGTGGGGATCCAGACATTGCTCACAGACCAGAGGTGTCAGTGTGCTTTGGTACAAGAGCCCAGTGCTTTGCCTGTCCCAGCCATCCCCTGTATCCCTGTCCCTGCAAGCACAGATGCCTTGGGGAGGCGGTAAATCACAACTGCTCCCAGCACTGGCACCAGGAATACCCCTGCATCTCTGCTCCAATCACACTTGGCAAGGTCCAATTCCTACTGCCCTTTTGTTCTACTACAAGGCTTGACCTGTTCAAGGGTCAAAGGATCTACTTTAGGTATTTTTAGGCTTTAAAGTTCAGTGGTGATCCTTACCTCCTCCTCATGTCTGAGTTCTGTCCTGTTGAGATATGAGAGACAGCCTGTCCTTCCTTCAGCTTCAGCCATCACCTCCTCATTTTTGAGGATAACTATCTCATAAACAACATAGACATTTATGTTTCAATTTCACAAGGAAGCTTAGTTTTTGTGTTGCAACAGCTGAAGATTGAAGGCAGAAGAGGTCCACAATCAATTCATCAATTTGAAAGTGTCTTTCCCATCGTCCCTTTGTTTGCAATACTTAGTTAGGCATATTAATAAGTGAATAGAAATCAAAATGTTCTCAGACAGGCTGGGCCTGTTCAATAAGAACAAAGTATCTCATTAAAAAGAGCTCAGTAACATGTTCTCAAAGAGAACACTTTAAGGCTGATCTAGAAGAAAAAGGGCAACAAATCACTATCCATGCCAATTGCAAACCAAAATCAATCAGAGTTTGCAGAGATACCAGTTTAATCACTAACTGAAAGAACTATTGTTCTGCAAATCTCGAGGTAGGAGCTGTGTTGCTGTTACGGGATCTAGTCCAGTCCCACCACCACAAGTCCCACTCCCAGCATGCTCCCTGCCACCAAGGGGGGCACAGGGCTTCTTCTTGGCATGAAAAGTGTCACACCTTCCTTCTGTGCCTCTCTGAGCCCAGAAAGTAAAATACTCATCTTCACGGGTAATTTAGCAGGGTGAGAGGCAGCTCTGCCATCTGCATTCATTAGCACTGTGGTTAGTGCACCCCATTCTGGGGACAAGCAGGTTTCTGTGTGCTGCGTTTTGGGAGGATGCTTTGAGTTGAGAGGCCTTTTCCATAAATAGTCATGGCCGATTCAGCCTGCCAGACCATTTCTGGTAGATGGGACACTGGGTTTCACATATTCTGAGGGGGTAACTGGAGCATCACATAGGAAAATGCCAGGCACCCGTGTGTCTTTGTGCCACTTGTGCTGGTTTCAGCAGCATCTGTCTGGATTTAAACAAGAGCTTTTCAAAGCCAGAATTCAAATGGAGCATTTATGGCTGCTTTGTCCTGGAATAGTAAATGTCAGGAACTGTAGGTCCATTGCAGCAGCCTGGCTGGGCTGGCGGGGTTTCTTTGCAGCCCAGATTTATGTGATCTTGTGTCCTGAGATCTTCTATCTGTGGCCAAAATTTGTGTGTCCCCTGGGACATGGCAAGGCAATACTGCAATGACTCTGTGCATCTAGAGGTGGCTCTTGGAGAGCTCTGACAGTTGGAGTTTGGTCACGGATTTTGCTGCGAGGCTGTACGAAGCCACCTGTTGTGAGGAGACACAAAGCTGCCTGAAGCACATCCCTGTGCAGTAATTAAATAGGCAGGCAAGGCTGTGCCCTCTTGGGACACATTTCACTTTCACCTGAGATAACTGAGAATAAACTGCAAAGTGCCTTACCAGAAGAGATATTCAGTTGACCAGTCCATCCATGTCCCCATGGACCACAGAGGGACAGCACAACCTCCTACTAAGGTGGCAGGGAAAGGCTCTCAACCCCCCAGCCCTGACAAGGCCAGTGTTTCCTCATTTTCCTCCCTCCATCCCCAGGGGGTTGAAGACCTCCATCACTCACTAGCCTAGAGCCTTGTCTCCCAACCTTATAACCCTATGGGAGCTGGGGGGAGGTTTTTCACCTGAAATAACCTCATACTATTGAGGGTTAAAGCATTCCTGCAACTGTGGGTGCAAGTTTTGTGGAGTAGGGGACAAAGGAAGTAGAGAAAATAGGATTTTTCCCCAAGCAAAAGCTCTGACTACTCTCATGCAGAGGATGAATATCAGCTTGGCTTCTCTGTTCCTGAGCACAGACACTGCACTATGGTGGATGCTGCTGACAGCTACACTCTTGTGCCAGGCATGCATGTGTGGCTGCTGTTGAGGCTGTGGATGCAGGGGGATATCAGGAGCAGTGTCAGCAGCCTGGTATTATGTGTCACCTCCAAAAGCAGTCTGGGTCCCACAACTGCTCATTCTATGAATTTAAGCCCAAAACTCACTGTAAACTGCACTTTAGTTGCATTAATGACATTTCCCTTATGCCACTTCCCAAAGATCTCACTTTTCCAAACTGGAAATTACATTTTCAGATATTAAAACACCTGTTGATATGCTTTCCCTTGGTGTAAATTACCTGTGAAATTAGGTTATTTAACTGGTGTAGAATAATGCTGGCTGTGTGCTTACATCTCAGGAGACAAGAAGTCTGCAACAGCAAGGATAACAATGTTTTTTTTCATCAGGTGTTGGCACTTCTGAAAATGGTTGGCAGTATTTGCTCAGAAATTGGGAAGGGATCAAACGATCCAGAACTAATCCAATTTGCATGGATATTTTACCTTAAATGCCACCTTGAACAAAATTAGAATTCTGCAGAAATTTTTTGTAAGGTAGATAAGACTGAGAAAATGAAGACAAACAGAAAACAATACAGACCTTAAGAATGATGAATTATCCTCTGGAAGGTCTGGTCTCTTCCTCTGGATTCTACAGAGAACTTGGCAGCACTCATGTAACCAGCTATGACTGTATACTTTTTAGCACCCAGTGTGTCAGGACTGCTTCTTTCTGAGCATGAGTGGCAATTGCTCCTCACTCTCTTGAATCCAGTCTCTGATGGTGATGTGCTGAGATCAAGGCCATCCCTTAGCTCTGTGCTGTGTGATGTTAATAAGGTTTGGCTTAACAAGGCCCTGTTGAAAGTTCGAACAGTTCAAGAAGAGGAAATGAGGCCCATTTGAAGGCAGGTAGCATATTTGAAAAGTCATGGCAACAGCAGAAACTTACCGGAGGCAAAAAGGAAACAAAATAGAGGATAAAGCATGTTGAAGTACAGGGTTAGTCAAGGTGAAGGCAGTCAAACTGCAGTCTGCCTGATGAAAAGGGGATTCAGTCCCTCTTAGAAAAGAAGGTTTAATCCTCTCACTGCTTTTTAAGTTGCAAAATAAGGTCTTATTTGCTTTCAGGTAGGAATGTGACTTGGCTGTATTCCTGAGAAGCAGAAGGGATGGAGCAGAAAAGAGGGAATATTGCAGCTTTGCTGAGCCTCTCAGGGTGACCAGGCATGAGGGTGACTGCAGGTGCATGTGTCTGCTGCATGTCTGCTGCACATTGCCTTCAGAGGAGTGATGCCTCCGTGTTGCAGGATGCTGTGTTTCAAAAAGGGCTGTGTGACCAAACTGCTCCTTCAGCTCCTGAGCTCAGCTCCATGCAGCTCTTCTGCAAATGCTAGGGAAGCCCAGTCCCCTCTTTGGCCTCAGCAATTCCCTGAGTGGGGTCTGATGATGCAGAGGGGGAGGAAGGCTCCAGCACCCTCAACCTCTGCAGATTTTCCAGCCAGACTGGCTGTCAAGGTGGTGGTAATGATGAGGAGATCACTGAGAGAGCTTTGACATCCCTCAAACCCTGCTGCTGAGTCCAGCCACAGCATGCAGCAACACTCAATAGTACCAGAATCTATCTCATACACCTAATTTTCTTTTTGTGGGGAGGAGTGAGATGAGTAGGGTGTTCAGTATCATCAGAGTCTCCAGTATCAGTCCTCATTGCTATGGGTCCAGGAATGCAGGAGCAAAACAGCAGCCAAAGACACAGAGACAGCAATAATGAAAGAATGATAGAACAGCTTGGGCCAGAAGAGACCTCAAAAACCACTCAGTTCCAAGCCCCGTGTCATGGGCAGGGACACCTTCCACTGGAGCAGGCTGCCCAGAGCTCTGTCCAGCCTGGGCTTTGAACACTTGGCAGGGGCTGTGTCCTCACGGCCGCTCCTCTGATGGCCAGCGGAGGCCCTTGCTGAAGCAGGATGCTCTGCCCTGGAATGTGGTCAAGGAACTTGAATAATGCCCCGTTTGCAAGGCGATCAGTGGTGGACTGGGGGAGGGAGGTGGGGAAAAGTGAGAGGGGGCAAATCCTGCTGCTTTTGGTGTTGAATTACAGCTAAACCTAGTCTGACTCATTCTGATAATGAGGTAAAGATGTTGCAGATTAACATCTTTAAAAAAAAAAAGGTGTAAAATGTAACGTTAAGGATGGTAAAGCATCCTTATCTAAAAATGCTAATCTGATACAGCTGACCTGGAGGCACAAGGCTGACAATCAATCACTCTGGAGACGCCTGAGCTCAGCAGAGCAAGGCTGAGCAGCAGGGCCCGGCCGGTTCCGCTGCTCTGTCACATCCTCCAAGTCCCGCTTGGAAGAGAAAGGAGCAGGCAGCGCCTCGGGAGGGTGCGGGGCGAGCCCCGGGCAGCACAGGACCTGCATCACCTCTTTCCAAAAGGGGGAACTGGCTGTGTTTATAGTATAAAAATCCAAACAGGCAGGTTCTTTTAACATATTCCTCCTTGCAGCGTGTGGAAATTCTTCCCTTGGGTTTTGGGGATGCCCACCAAGGATAACTCCTCAAGATTAAGAGAAAGAGGCCTGCTCATGAGTGTTGATATTGGTGAGTTACATCAATCTCTTAAAAATTGATTCTTTTTGCTAGCTTTAATATAATTGCTTTAGTATAGTGCACTACATTATATTGTACACTACCAGTAGTTTTAGCTTTCATATTGTATAATAAATAATTCTGATTAAGATCTTTTGTCTAATCATTTGTCATAATAAATTTTCTATAAATATATCTGATTTGCCGTCTTTCAGTTCTGCGGGACAAAGCTGCTTAAACCGTTGACAAACTGTGAGGCTGAGATTGGATCCAGCTGCTCCTACGTTTCTCCCTGGAAAGGAGTTTAGAAGGCAAGGGAGTCCTCTCTGTGCCTCGTGGCTCAGCGGTAGATTATTCTTCAGTAAACTTTGTCTGAAGCTCATAGTTCAGCCGCGGCAATTTGGTGTAGTCTTGACAGGATGGCAAATGATTTTGAGAAATAGACAAAAGGGTTAGCAGAATATTTACGGAGGCATAGTATACACATTGACGCTGATGATCCCTGGCCAGGGGACAATTGGTATGAGTGGGAAAAGATGGAGGAGAAATTAGATACAAAACGGGGGTCGCTGAAAGATAAAAAAGGAAAAGGTGTTATCTGTCATGCACTGGGATTATGCTTAAAGGCTGCGTGGCAATGGAGAGAACAAATGCTAAAAGAAACTAATAATCTTAGAGAAGAAATAGAGGAAGGAAAACTTGTAGAACTTTCTGTGCAGTATCAAAATGACCGATCGAAAAAACAGTTAAAAGAATCTAAGGAAAAGACAAAAAGCTTGGAAGGAGAATTAGAATTTGACATTATTAAAATTAACAAATCCTATTGTTGTTAAAAAGTTACAAGAATTGATAGTTTCACGTGAGGACGGGGGTGGTGATAATTGGGAAAGCCCTGATGCAAATGCTGATGAGGTTGAATAGGATTCCGTTGAAAAAATTAAACCCCCACCTGTTAGAGAGGAAGGGATTCCAGAGTTAAAAAGGAGTCCCATAACTAAACCCTAAGTTGTCCGAAGGACATCAAGGAAGTCAGAGGAGGAACTGGGATCCCCTGCAATGGATAAATATATGGGGAAAATATAAACGAAAACCAGGGGAGTCAGGAATTGAGTATTTGTGGAGTGTCTCCGGGGAATTTTGCTGGACGGGTTCGAGAGCTCCGGGTTCTGGGGTACGAGAGTCTTGTTAAATCTGGGACCTGAGCCTGCCAATGAACCCCATTCAATAACCAGCAGGGTTGCGTGTCGGGCAGGGGGAATAGATCCTCTGGACAGAGGAGAGCCAGTTTCCACACCCATAAGGTCATTTGATGAAATGTTTGCCGCTGTTGCAAGGGCAGCTTGCCTGCAGGCGATGCACAGACGGGCACACGCTGGCATTCCAATCTCCGCGGAAGTGGACCCCAGTTTATTAAGACCGTTGTTAAAAGGAGGCCCTACAATACTAAAAATGTATTTAGCGAAGAGACGAGATGAAATCAAAAACGATGTAATGCATAATGATGCTTTACAAGAGCCCCAAGGAGAGTTATCCCTATGTGTCTTATATGACGTGGTGAACGATGCAAGGGAAGTGGGGTGGGAAAATTATTCTGGAGAGCAAACTCGGCTGCTGAAGGGACCCCAAAGTCTGGAATGCAGAGAGCTCCTAGAAGAGGGGGGAGGACTTTTGAACAGAAGCCGCCCGGAAGAAAAGAGAAACCAAAGGCTCTTGCTCACCTGCGAGAACAGCGGGATGAGCTGGGGAGGACTGCAGTGACTTTGGGAATTCCCCGTGCCGCCCTCCGGGGACAGCCCAGCGCAGTGACAGCAGACTCAGCCAAAGCGATACAGATACCGAGCGGGAGGGAAACCAGCAGCGAAGAGCCTCCACAGGAAAAACACCCCCAACCCTTTCGAAACACAAAAGGCAAACAGCCTCTAAGAGCTGGGCGAACTTCGGGCCTTAACGCCCAGGGCATCCCTTTCTTCCAGTGGTCCGATAAGAGTGGGCCCCTATCTACTTACCAGTAGGACCTAGTAAAAAACCTTTGAGATTTAATTGGCGCAGGAGCTCAGCTATCTCTGATCATCCCCAGAGATGCTAAAAAATTAAACTTAAGTTTTAAAAGAAAAAATCTGCCTATGAGGAGGAGGGTGAGGAGGGTTCAATGAACAAATTACTATATGTTATACTGCCAAAGTCTGTTTATGGTTATCTGAGGAAAACCAAATGACCTCACAAACATTTGCAATTGCAGATCATGAAGAAAACATTTTAGGATATGATAACCTGAAAGGAAAAGATTGGCAATTGCCCAACGGGAATGTCTGGTCATTCGGGTCCACAAAAACTCCAAATAGTAAATTTTCTGGAAAATGGAAAAGAAAAATTAATCTATTAAAAATTTCTCCGGTTTTACCTGCTTCTACTGTGACTAATATCGAGCAGTACTCTATTCTTCCTGCAGCCAAAGAAAGGGTGAATTAATTAATTAAGAACTTAGAACAAAGGGGTAATATATTTAGGACACATTCCCCATAAAATAATCCTATTTGGCTGCTAAGAGAACCAGATGGGAGCTGGTGCTTAACAACTGATCGACAATTTCATACTAACACAGAAACACTCACTGCAGCTGCCCCAAACATTGCAAATCTCACTGCTGCCCTGCAAGCAGCTGCACATAGACCGATGGCAGTTTTTAATATAAAAGACATGATCTTCATGGTTCCGCCTCTGGAGAAAGACAAACCCAAACTTGCATTCACTTGAGGGAACACAATGCACCTTTAATTGCCTGCCCCAAGGGTATAAGTATTCACCTACCACAGAACACAATGCTTTAGTTCAACTCCTTCAACAAATGAAAATCTAGGAAGGAGTACAAATCCATCAATATGCTGATGATGTGTTGATAGAAGGTGAAGAGGAAGACACAGTAAGAATAACAGCACAGGACATATGGAATAAATTAAATTACAAGGGGATAGAAATGCCTCTGTTAAATGCCGATGCCCTTCTAAAGAGGTAAAATTCCCAGGAACCTGGTGGGTTACTGGTCAGGCTGCAATCCCAGATGAAACAATTACGAAATTGTATGCTATACCCACTCCTACTACTAAAAAGGAACTTCAAAAGATGATGGGTTCTTTAGGATACTGGACAAATGTTTCTGCATTTTTTCTAATAGAAAGACCACTGCACAAGTTAATGAGGAAAAAATAGGGAGTGGCTTCACAGTCAAACAGACCTTGCAAACACTGATAGAAGAGTTAAAAACGTATCAAGCTCTAGGAACTGTTCATCCCAGTGATCCTATAATAGTTAAAAGGGTTTTGCTGAACATGGAACTTTTTGTAATATGTTCCAGAAAAGTCCACATGGACCCAAACAATCATGAAGTTTGAGTTCCACAGCATTGAAGGATACTGATAAGAGATACATTGATTGGGAAAAGGGATTATCTCTGACTTGAGCTCTTAAACAAGTAGAAAAATTCAACAGCATCAACCTGTGCAAATCCAAGGACCTTTTAACCTGTCAATTAATATTAGGAAGGGCAGCTCTTCACCAGATGGGATTGCACCAAGATCAGCAGTACACAAATGGTTTGCGTGTCTCGTGACTGAAGGATCAGATGGATATAACTGAAGGGACAACAAAACCTGCAAAATTACATAGCTGTGTTATGCTAGCTTTGCAACAGCCATATAAACCTAGTCCTGTACTTGATGCTCCTGCATTTACATCAGAATCTGGAGTTAAAGATGTCTGGTTTGTTGATGTGTCAGTCAAACACATTGATGGTAAATGGAAGTACAGAGCAGTTGCTTTCAACATTCAGACAGGAATGGAAGTAGTAGAGGAAAGAATGGGAAGTGCATAGGTGGGAATGTTAAAATCTGTACTGCTGGCAGTAAGAAAGTAAACACAATATAAGATGATTCTTATGCAATCTGGGCTGGTGCCAGTGGTTGTGTCAATGGAAAACGTTCGTTTGGCAGGTAAATGGAAAAGAGGTGTGGCAGAAGGAAGATTGGAAGTGATTATTTTTACAGGCTCAAACCCAACCAATTCATATAGGATGGACCAAAGCTCGTGCCAAAGGTCAAGCCTTCCAGGACAACCTAAAGGTGTTCCAACCTGTCAGGGTTAAACTACCTGAACTGGGATTGTACCTATATGACTAATGGACACTCAAGGACAATTAGCCTGGGCGGCTACAGACTCTAATGGCCACCAACACAGAATCAGTTCATGGATAATTCCCACATTCTGAACTAAGGAAATTAACCTATCCCATCCGGCACAGCTGCTGAGATATATATTGTTTTATTTTACAGATCAGTGGCTGCTCCTGGTCATCATCTGATGGTAACACCTGGAACACAATAGTGGATAATATCCTTCAAACAGCTTGGAGACTGCTGAAGTGTGGACTTGCAAACACAACAGGTCTCATAGCCAGTATGTACCTGCCTACAAGGGTCTCTCTACGACTTGAAGGTGTTGTTATTGTGCATCAGCACCTATGGGAATGAACATTACCCTGGTTAAAAACTGTTGGAACTTCCTGATCTACACACACTGGTGCAACTGGACAAGGATAATTTAAAAACCTTAATCACTGTCCATCATAACGAGGAAAAATACACTGTTGTCTTAGAGACAGTGAGTGAAAAGGGATAGAGAATGTCACTGTATGATGACTCATTTGGATGATCCCCAACTACAATGGGCATTCTGAATTCATTGTAACACCCTGTTATTATAATATTGTTATTAATCAGAATCATGTTTCTGTAAGTAATCATTTTATATATATCTTATATGCAAGAGTGTGGTACCTAATCCAACAAATGAGGATACTAATTATTCCAGAAGTACATAAATTAAAATAATAACAGTGTTTCTTGCCAGGATCAATAGCTAATTCTACAGTATGCTCCATTTAATATTATTAACTAAATTCTAACTGATTTTTATAATAATTTTGTATATAAAAGAATAAGGTATGATTATAATATAGCTAACACTATTTCAAACTATCTAAGCTAGGATAAAATAGTAAAACCTAGGAGACTGATGCATCTCAACATATTTAACAATAATGTACACATATGCAGTGGACACTTTTATAGCATGGAGGCAGAAGGTACCTGCATTACCACTTCATGACATAAAGATGACTGCAGTGGTGGGCTGCAGTGCAGCAGGATGCTCTTCCCTGGAACATGGTCAAGCAACTTGAACAATGCCCTATCAGCAGGGCTATCAGTGGTGAACTGTGAAGGGGCTGCTTTTGGTGTTGAATTATGCTAAAACCAGTCTGACTCACCCTGATGCTGAAGTTAAAATGTGGCAGATATGGTAAAGTATCTTCATCTAAAAATGTTAATCTGACATAGCTGACCTGGAGACATATGGCTGGCAGTTAATCGCTTTATACTGTAAAAGTCCAGTCCCACTTGCAAATAGGCAGGTTCTTCTAATGTATTCCTCCATGGAGTGTGAGGAGATTCCTCCCTTGGGTTTTGGGGATACCCAAAACCCAAAAGGATTCTCCTTGAGGTTAAGAGAAAGAGGCCTGCCATGAGTGTTGATACTGGTGAGTTACATCAATCTCTACTTAATAGTAGTTTCTTATTGTCAGCTTTAATATAATTGCTTTAATATGGTCCATATATTATACTAGTACACTACTAGTACTTTTAGCTTTTATACTGTGTAGTAAATAATCCCAGTTAAGGCCTTTTTTCTAATAATTTTTCATAATAAATAACTAATTTTAGTTATTTGTAAATGTATCTGATTGGATATGTAAATGTGGATTGTATATGTAAATATATCTGATTGGACATCTTTCAATGGGGGGGAAGTTGCTTAAACTGTTGACAAACTGAGGCTGAGATTGGATCCAGCTGACTCCAGGCTCCTCTCTGAGAAGGTGGTAAGAAGGCAGGGGAGTCCCCATGGCACCTCGTGGCTCAGCAGTGGTACTGTGGTGAGAGCAGCACAGTCCCCCCAAAATGGCTGCAGGCTGGTATCAAGATGGGCCGTTTGGGTGGCCTGGGTTCAGGATTTTCCCATTCATACAACACCAAATATCTCCTCTTGCTCACAGCTGACTCTGGGCTGTAATGTCAACACAGTATGAGGAGCCAAAGGACAGTTGTGCATTTGTTCAAATTGCAGTGTGGATTCTGCTGCTGAGTAGCAGCTAGCGTTTAAATTGTTGGTCTCAGTATTTCAGAAAGAGTTCATTGTTGTGCTTTTTCCTTTTCCAAATTTAGATGGCTGAAGGATGCTAAAGAGCAGCTCATTGGTGTCCCCACAGCTCGCCAGCTCCAGCCTGCCCAGCATCCTCAGCTTTTGAGCTCCAGGCACTGGCATGGGTGTAAGATCTATCAATCAGCACAGTGCTGCAGAAAACAATGGAAATCTCAGCACAGCAGGAATCAAAGATGCCTGAAAAACAGTTGCTTCTTGTTCAAACATTCAAGCTGCATCCATGCAAGGAGTCAGACCAGCCAAAAAGAGAGTTTCAAGAAAGGGAGCGGATCCACATTAATCTTAATCTGATAGTGAGAGTTCCTGCTTTCTTACAAGAACAAATTCAGCATTAATTAAATTTCTCACTTTCCTCCACAGAAATAAGTACACTGATATTCAGCATGGGATTTGAGTGCAAGCTGACAGGTCATGGGAGTTTGGGTGAAAGGTGGAGAGGCCTGTGATAACAGACAGCCTTTGCATGCAAGACAAAAATCTGGGTAACACTGAGGAGCCACAATGGCCAAAATGATGTGTAAAACCTCAGGTTCCATCCTGCCCTCAGTCCTCTTGCTTCCACAGAAATACTCCAGTATTGGTGGGCACCAAGTCTTGTGTGAGTTCACTGTTCTTCTTCCAGCTCTGAAGCTGGGTTGATAAGAGATTACCTTCAACAAAGGCCATCAGAATACCTCAATATGTGACTGTTCCACCACTGTGGGCTAAGGGTGGAGACACCATAACCTTCCTGGGCAACCTGTGCCAGTGCTCAGTCAACCTCACAGTAAAAAAGTGTTTCCTAATATTCAGAGGGAACCTTATGTGTTTTGGTTTGTCCCCATTGCCTCTTGTCCTGGCACTGGCAACCACCAAAAAGAGCCTGGCTCTAACTTCTTTGCAACCTCCCTTCAGGTATTTATGTGCATTGATAAAATTACCTTTGAGCCTTCTCTCCACACTGAAAAGTCCCAGCCCTTCCCCATAGGAGAGATTCTCTAACCCTCAATCTCTTTCATGACCTTTTTCCAGGGTCTTTTTCATATGTCCATGTCTCTCTTGTACTGGGGAAGCTCACAACTGGATCCAACACTCCAGCAGTGACCTCACAAGTGCTGAATAGAGTGGAAGGAGCTTGACCTGCTGGCAATTCTTTGTCTAATGCAGCCCATGGTACCATTTGCCCTCTTTGCCACAAAGGCACACTCCTGGCTCACGTTCAACTTGGTGTCCAGCAGGACCCCTAGATCCTTTTCTGACAAGGTGCTTTCCAATGGGGCGGCCCCCAGCACATCCTGGTGCATGGGGCTGTCCCTTCTTAGGTGCAGGACTTCACACTTGCCCTTGTTGAACTTTCATGGGGTTCCTGTTGGTCCATTTCTCCTGCCTGTTGAGGTCTCTGGATGGCAGTGCGGGTGGCCCTGTGGTATCAGCCTCTCCTCGCAGTTTTGTATCATCTGCAGACTTGCTGAGGGTACATGCTTCCCCCTCATCCTGACCATCAATGAAGATGGCAAACAGGACCCAGTATAGACCCTATACTCCCAGTCACTGACTTCCAACTAAACTTTGTCACCACCCTCTGGGCCCAGCCATCCAGCCAGTTTTCAATCCCCCTTATTGTCTGCTCAACACACCCACGCATCAACAGCTTGTCCATGGGCATCTAATGTAAGACAGCATTGAAATCCTCTAAGACATCCAGGTACAAACTCTTCCCCTGTGTCCAGGCCAGTAATTTCTTCATAGGAGTTCGTAAAGTTGGTCAAGCATGGATTCCCCTTAGTGAAATTGTGTTGACTGCTCCTGTGGCTTTCCTGTCTTTCATGTACCTGGAAATGGTTTCCAGGGATAAAGTTGAGGCTCGTCAGCTCGTGGTTCTTTGGATTTTTGGGTTCTTCTTGTCCTTCCTGAAGATAGGAGTGACAATTGTTTCCTCCAGGCTTTGGGCACTTACTGCTCTTATTTTATGTGAAAATGTGTCAATCCTTAGAAGTCGTGGTAAAACAGCATCATCACTGAAAGGACTGCTTGAGAGAGACTTCTCCTGTCCTGGCTGTGCTGTCAAATACTTCAGAGATAGAGGGTGCCTTGGAAACCAGAGGACTATTTTTGACACTAACATGTGTTTCAACTCCATCCATGGATTCACAAATAACATCTGGCATGTCTCTGCTTAGGTGATCTCATGGGTTATAACAAATTTGCGAGTGCAAAGACAGGAAAAAGTAGTTCAAGTCCCTGTGGGCATCTTCCCTAACGATCCACTCCTGGCATGACATGGAGCTTGCAGCAGTCTCCATGACTGATCTGTGCTCAAGAGCCCCAGCTCTGCAGTGAACTGTGTCAACCATTCCCTAAATGGCAGAGGAAATGCCTTAATACTCATCCATACGGTAAAGGAAGTAAGAACATCAACAACGCAAAGATAATTAGGGAAAGATATCCAATAGAGATACAAATTAACCTCCCTCCACAAAGCCCTTTATAAATCCTGGGATTTTGTGTACTTATTACTCCTATTAAATGTGACATATTTAAAGCTTCCCTTTGCCAAAAGTGTTCTTTCACTCTTTCTCTCTGACCTCACTTAGCTAGTTCATGAACAAAAGGCAGATTAAAGGGGAGATAAATACGATTTATTAAACACTTGGGACCACTGGAAAAAATGCCGTGTAAAAAACCTTCATGAAACATACAGTATTCTTAAACATTTTATTTTGCTGAAGGTTTTGAACTATTAATTACCAGTAACCTTCCAAAGTTCAATGTTTCTCTACCAACCGTTCCCTTGCTTGCTAGGAGATTAACCAGCTCCCTCCTCACCACCCCTGCTGCTTCTTGTTTCCTCTTTGCATCCATGCTTGTAGCAATCACTGCTTGATCTAGGTGGAAAAAAAAGCACTGAATATACCTTGGCTCTAGATTACAGCTCAACAAAAAAGGGCTTTTTGTTTTAAATTAGATGGGGTGTTTGCCTAATGTGGAAGGTGCCTGGCAGGCCAGCACACAGCCAGTGCAGTTTTTTGGTCCGTAACACCAACATGTAAGGTGAAGCTCCAGATGGAGGTCATTTGGG
Source organism: Tichodroma muraria (assembly GCA_013390105.1). Lineage (NCBI taxonomy): Eukaryota > Metazoa > Chordata > Aves > Passeriformes > Sittidae > Tichodroma > Tichodroma muraria. Next base: position 12,619 of record WAAG01015822.1, on the reverse strand, counting down.
GCTGGGTCAGCTGCTGGGAAGCAGGTGTTACAGAGTCAAAGTGGTGGGCTAAGTCCACAGCAGCTGATTTCTGACTGACTTCAAACAGAGGTGCAACCTCTTCCTTCTGCCCCTCTGTGGCTTTTTCTCCTTTCCAAAAGTTGTCATTTGCTGCTGCAGGGCACCTGGGTTTCAGCAGGAATGTCTTGTCCTTATTCACAGCTGGGGCTGGGTGAAGATTTTGGCGGTGGAGATCTCTGGGGAGGCAGTGCCACCACACGGTGCACGTCCAGCAGGTGCACAGCAGTCCCACGTGCCACCCCATGTGCCAAACAGCTCTGATGGCTGCAGGCCAACATCCTCAGCAGGTGTGGAGTTACTGACACAGCTGAACAGCAGGAGACCTTGGTGATCACTGGCCAGCATAAGGCTCCAGCACTTGGTGTATCCATGGCAGGACATGGAGCTTGGCTGGATCCAGCACTGCTGTATGTATGTGGAGACAGCACTCTAAAATAGCCAGGGGAAATCATGGAAAGCATATTCTGCATGGAAGACACTCAGACACGTTTCCTCCCACATGCAGTGGGAGTTGTGATGGCTGTCTGGACCAACATTTCAGCCTTCGGGAGATATGAGGCAATCTGGTGCAGCTGTATCCTCTTTCACTGCGAGCTGCATGATGTCATACCCAACCTCTGCTGCCAGAGCCTTGCATCACACTTGGGCACTTGCTGCTGCTGAGGAGCTGTGTGGGAACCTGCCAATCTGCAGTTGTGTGTCAGAGCGTCTTAATGGGTACAAATCGGGAGCAACTCCATAAAAGTTAATTACACTGGTGGAAAACATGGGCAGTGAGCCTTCTGTGCACTTATCAGTGAGGCTGGGCCTATTAGTCATGATTTACTCAAAACTGAACAGAGAAAAACAAATGCCTAGCTGGCACTATTGAAGTAACCGCTCCAAGTTAACATTTATGGGAAATGGTCTGTGTAATGGGAAACAGCTCTTTCCTTCTGAGCTCACGTGCCACTAAAGAGTTTGCTTTCTTCTGCATGTCCTCGCCAGTCATCTTTTGTTGTGTTGAGAACGTATTGATTTTAACATCCTTTGGGAAGTTAAGGTTACTTTGGGAATTCATTTATTTCAAAAGCATCCTCCTTGAGACTGGATATGTGTAAAATCTCATGTAGCATAGCAAGAAAAGAGGGAGTTCTGAGAACTCCCATGCTCTTCCCTAACATTACGACTTCCAGTAAATGCCCCAGCAAAGCTGCAGTCCCCAGGCTTGCTTTGGACCTTTGGGGAAAGTCAACCTGTACCAGCCCTGGGCGCCAGGCATCAGAAGGATTTTTTCTGTGATGCTGTAATGGTCCTTTTTGGTAGATGCCATGGGGTGGATTAGACTGAAATGACACTGAATGGCTAGTATATACATATCTATTTTTTTTAGGTTTATTTTAGAGCAATTTGGTTGCAATGGAAAGGAGGTGTGTAGCCATTTCTGTTATTCTCTATAGAAATATAACAGTACAAAGGTATAAAAGCATCATTTAAGAAAATATATAAGGAAAAGTAAGGGGAAAAAAGGGTAAGAGTAGACAGTGGAGAGAAAAGCTATCATCATCTGTGGATCCAGCAATAAGACTTGATTGTTGCAAAGTGATGGTTGCAGCCTTGACCCGTATCTGCTTCTTATCATCCTTTTCTCTAATCTGGCTCAAAAATCAGGGAGTTGCTAAACACAGGTTGGCTTGTCATGGTCATTCTCCAGTGGTGGGTGTGCACTCCACCTGCACCTGGGATGTGCTTGAGCAGATCAGAGGTTTCAGCACCACACACCCAACAGGTCTGCTTCTCCCCTTCAGCTGGGGGGGCAAACCTGGGCTCAGCAAAGCACACCCTGCTGCTTTTGCAAATGGTCGATCGTTTGAGTCATTAACCTTTAACATTTCAGTCTCTCACAGACACAGAGGTGGTTGGCGGTCCCTGGCACACATCTGGCCCTGATGGTGTCCCTAGTCTGGGGGCCAGCTCACACCATGGACCACTCCTACAGCAGTGTGATCCCCTTGTGCCAACTGATCTCAGTGCTGGAGGTCCTGCAGGGAATCAGCTACCAGTAGGGTTGTCAGGTGCTTTTTAATAAACACCTGAACATGTCCTGGGCCAGCAGAGTGATGTGAGTAGGCTGTGGCAAGAAGAGGTTAGGCAGCACTGCTGGGGGCTGAGAGGGATCATTCCTCTCATGGCAGGAGGTACCTTCTACACCATGTCTGAGCTTTACAGTGCCTTCTCAGGTTTTCCTCACCTGAGGGTTAGATTTCATCATCCCTGGTGGGAGTTCTAGAGAATGTGTTGTTGAAATTATGTTCCCCAGGAGAGGGCAACCAGACCTGCTGAAGAATGTGGGCATGAAAAGGGGCAAGAATCGTGAGTCACAGCAGGGATGTTGAAGGAGAAACATTTATTAGGTGGTGATTAGGTGGTGCCACCCTCTGCTAGCACCTCTGCCACGGTCCCCAGGACACAGCAGCAGTGGCATTTGCTATCCCAGGGATGATGCACCCTGGCTGTTCAGTGCCCCCCAGCTCTGGGCTGATGTGTGATCCCAGGCCAGCCATGGAGCTGAGGGTTTTGTTAGCATCAGGAGAGACCACATTTATCTCAGCCTGACCTTTTTTCTTTTAAATCCTGGTGGTGGATGAGTTAGTCAGATTAGGAACTAAATTGGCAGATTGCAGCAAAGGTTTCTGCAAGGTTTTATTATCAACAGAAATTTCAGCTTATTGAAGCAATTTCTTGAGACTTTTAACCTAACTCTAAACCCAGCAGTTTTACCCTGAAGAGCGGGGAAACATTTGGAAACCTATTAGACTCTCTACTGTTAGCTGTCCCTATGGGAAAATGGAAGTTGGCTATAGGAGCAAATGAACAATAGCAATACCCAGCAAGTCACTCCTTGCCATTTTTACTGCACAACAGTACAGATCACACAGGTATTGTGTCTGTCCATGTGAAACTCAGCACCTGGACTCTGACGTTCCCCTAGCTTCTGTAACGAGAAATATTTCAACACTCCCAAATACTTCAATTAAATTAAATGCCAATCCTTCCTATAGGACATGAAGGCAACAATCACTTGAGGTACAAAAGCCCCAGGGTCTTTTAAGATCCCTTAAAGGGATCCCTTTAAAGATCAAAATATCTGCGGAAATCTTTTTTTTTAAACCAAGTACAGGTTTTAGGTTCCCTTGATGCTTCATTTGCTGAATTTATTTCACTGGGGTGTCAGAAAGGCTGCAGTCAAGTATCAGTGTGGCAGCTTGTGTACTGAACTAGAGAGGGCAAGAAGGTCCTGCTGCCCACAGCCCAGCCCAGCCCAGCCCCACGTGGCCCCACGAGCAGCTGCTTGCTGCTGGTCAGTGGAACAAACTGTGTTTAAAGCATGTCTGGGGAGAATGCGTCCAGGGCTGTGTTTTATGTTCCAGGTCAGCATTCAGGCAGCTGCTGGGGGAAATGGCACAGCTGTGCCTCCCTTAGGGGAGACAGACCTGTGCCTCCCTCTTAATGGGTAGGTGCTCTAAGTGTCCACCCCGACACTTCAACAGCCCTCCCAGGGTTAACATTTATAAAGCAATTTTTAAAACTCCCTGTAAAAATGTACTTTTGCCACAAAGCCAGCACCTGGCAGAGACGGACAGACCTCTGCTCCACAGGAGATGAACCTTCATGGCTTGAGAGGAGCCGAGTCCCACCTGGGACAAGCCACTGTCTTTCCATTTTCACATACTCACTGCCAGTGCATGCCTTGGCTGGCTTGTCTGTTAACAGATGACCGCGAGCACATGTGCAGAAACAGGGCCAAAATAATGCACATGGCACAATTCCAGCTGATGGGTCCCAGCCTGGAATAGCCTCCCAACAGCCGGCTGCCTCCTCCACTTACAGCCCAGAGACACCCAGCGCGACTCTTGGGAGAAAGGCTCCTCAGGCAGGATCCCTTTCACCTAAGTTTAGATGCTCCCAGCCTGCAGCTAAGCGAGCTGGCCACAGTCCCTTGGAGAGGAGATCGGGCACTTCCAGTGTGCCGGTTGCTTATTTTACTGTACACATTCACAAACGGGACAGGACTGACGGGGAAATGAGACGTGAGCCTTTTATTTTTCAAGAGTCTCAGTACATGGTTGAGACAGCAGAAGGATGACACAGCTCGTGTTCCCAGCATCAGCCGCTGAGTTCTATGCTACAATACATTTTAAACTTCTCTCAGCCAATCACAAAGAGCAAAACCATATTGACAGAAACTATAGCCAACCACTACAAATGCACGTACATTTGTTTAAAACAATGCTTGCTTATTTCTAAAACAAAGCCTGCTTATTAAGCATCCAAATACAAAGCACAGTGCTCCATTATTAAGCTTAAAACTTTCTATATCTTGCTTGATACACTTTTCTGCTGTTCTAAGGTTTGCATGACCGATTTTCAAGATACTACTTATTGTTAAAAGTCCTTGCTTACTTTCTAAAGTATCTTTTTACTTTCAGAATCAGCATCTACAGCATAACTCTAAGTTTTCTCTTCTTTTATGCTCCTGAGGCCTGCTTTATAACTTTCCCAAAAATCCTTTATATTAAGTGATTCCCATATTCCAGAGGGCATGTCACCTCACCCTGAGTTAGATGAAGGTCAGATGAAGCATCCTGGAAACACTAGCTGTTTCACACACTATAAAAGGGTTCTCAGCTGCCAGCTCTGGCATGGGATACACCATCCTTGAGGTTTGGTTCCTTTGCCTAAGCACAGATGTCTAATATCTGCTTGGCCTGCAGCTGCTGGCCTCCAGGTCTTTCTTGTCCCCAGATCCAGGCTGATCACCATGTGCCACAGCCCCTTCGGGGCAGGACACTGGCTCTGAGTTGTGCAGGGCTTGCTCAGTGTCCTCCTTGCACTGGGCTATTGGAGGAGAGATGCTGTGCCAGTGACTGGCTGCAGATGGGCACTGACAGGCGACACCACATTCACGGCAAAATGTACAGAATTGCCCACAATATTTCAGTACTGGCAGTTTATACACTAGGATTTTTTTTTCTAGTTTTATTTTTTTTATTTTATCATGCACACAAATTTCAGAAGATGTAGCTTTTGTCTGCTTCTAATTAATAAACCAAAAGGAACAACTCTCCCATCCAAGTGATTCCTATGCTGAATCCCAAACCATTCTTTTGAGCTTTGAGACCATAAAGCCTTCTCATCCACAGTTTTAAGAAAAACTATAAGAAGTAGAAGAACTTTCTAAAACTACTTCATGTGAAGATTCATGAGTTGTTTGAGTTGAAGCAATCTTAATACCTTAATTCTTAATATCTCAGCTGGAGCCAAATAATGGGGCACGTGAAATGTTATCCTGAACAATTAAAACCTGGCAAAGCTTAAGGAACTGAAAACAGGATAGAAAAACATGAAGGAAACGGCTAGATGTATTTATCTGCATCCGGAATGACTTGCCACTTAATACTAATAAGGATCACGTTCATATTGGTTTAGCCAGGTGCCAAATGGTCTCATTTGTGACATGCAATCAATAGGGAAATAATAGCAGGAAGCCTCCAGTGATTAGAAACAACAGAGATCCCAGGAAACTACGCTTCTATTTTTTCTCCAGGACCTCATTTCTCGCTCTGCCCGTCCTCCGTCCCTGCCCCACACGTAACAAGGTGCGGGGGCGGCAGAAACTCCCGTTGCCGCCAGGGACCTGGAGGCTTCTGGGTTCAAGCCCAGGCCTTGCTTTCCCTCTGGGAGGCGCGCAGAGCGGCAGTGCCGCGCGGTGTCTGCTCAGGCAGCGCTCCGCACGCTGCCAACCGCAGAGCCGCCGGGGCCTCGGCCCGGGGAAAGCCGCACAGGCGGCTTCCTAGCGCCCGTGCCTCTCAAGGCGTCTCTGGGTTTTGCTGTCACTACGAGTTAAAAAGTTCCTCTGAAAGGTTTCGTCTTACGGTGTGTTCTGACACCAGTCCAGTAAAAATTTTATTTGTCCTGGTTCTGAGTAGGCTGCGGTGACTGAACAGTGACTGGTTCAGGGGCTTGAGACTGATGGGGGAAAGAAAGGGGATTTTTAAAGGAATTTAGAGTTTGGACCTGTTTTTCTGGCACAATAAAGAAAACACTTAAGCTTTTCCTCTTTCATTTTTAAAGGTCAGTCATTTCCTTCTTATATTTTATTGGGAAAAAATAGGAGGAAACCCAGATTCTCACACCCTTAGTGTCAGGAAAATTCATTAGCAATCCTAACAAACATTGTTTTTCTCACAAATATTGCAACATATTTCAAAATCAAATAGAAAATCAACTGGAAAAGAAATTAAAACCTGTAATACCAAAACAGGTAGTTTTCCCTCCTTTCATCTGTCACAACGTGACCAGTTCACTGTCTGTCCAGCAAACAAAGCATATTCCCAATTTCTAACAAAACAGAGAAAAGACAGGCAAATTTTTTTTTTAAGAGGGTGAATATTTCAGGTCATTCTTATGCACATCACAGAAATGTGAAAACAAATCAGAAAATCCCTTAACCCACAGGATTGTTTGGTTTATATTTTTAGTTTAGCATTGAAGTTCATGGCCAAGATATGAAATCAGACAAATCTTTTGCTGGCTCTGCTACAGAGTCCCTGTTTAACTGTGGGAAGGTTAATGAGCCTCTCTGATTTTTCCATGTTCTCATATGTACTATATACATATATATTGTCAGACATAGAGGAACACAGGGTCTATAAATGACTCCGAAGTCTTAAATCCCAGTCTCTACTGAAGTGTCTAAAATAACTGAGTTGTTTTCATGAAATGGCTGTTATTAAAATAGCCACAGGAAAAGGAGAGGGGGTAGCAGGCCTCTGACAATCACATGGGTGAGTACTCCGAGCCCAGGGCAGGGACACGGTGCTGTCACCCTTCCCCAGCACCTTTTGAAGTGTCACTACCAAGCAGCAGAGTGTTGCCAGCAAGGCCAGACAGCAGAGAGCAGTGGCACCTGCCAGCTCCCAGGATCTCTTATTGGATTCTAATGCTGCCCTGTGTAACTCCCTATGTGGATCTCTGGTAGAATTACATGGAATTTGTTATTCAAACATGGCTCTAGGGAAACTTTTCTTTTTTCCACTAAGCTCCCAATTTTTCCTTTTTCGTCTTATCCTCTGGTTGAACAAAAGAAACTCCATGATTTTCTTTTACAAAGCTGGAAAATCTGCAGGTCAAGTGGAAAAAAGAAAAATAAGAAGAAGAAAAAAGAAAATAAAGAAATAGCAACAGAAATGGAAAAAAAGTAAAAAAAAGCTGTGGTAATTGAAGACATTACAGATTTCACCTGCAGTAATTTAAGGGAGGAGCCACTGCAGGTCAGTACCTCAAAGGGGAAGGCAGTCAATCTGCTAATTACTGCATTAAATGGAAATGGGTCAGCTCGTGGATACTCAACAAAACCCAGTCGTCATGCACACACTTGAAAATACGGGAAAACTGGAGCTGGTACATCAGGAAAGGCAGCACTATTCAGAACAACCTTTGCTTGTCAGCCTTAGCTGAAAACACACCTCTGGGCAGGGCACACTGAGCCCCTGCCACCCCATTCTGCCTGTGTGGTGCCAGCTTGGAAACTGGAGAAAGCAACAGCATCTCATAGTGACCCCCAGTGACCAGTTTTTAAGCCAGGCCTGGGACTGAGTTTCCTGTCTTGTTGCTTAAGGAAATTTTTATTTCAACTGACTTTCTTTGGTGCACTGCCTATTCACCCAGGAGGGCAGACATGCAGGAATGCTCAAGCTCCCATTTTCCATTTCTCCAGCAAATAAGAATCAAGGCAGTGCCAAAATCATGCATTATCTTCCCAGCTGAAACTGGAAAGAAACAGGATTCCTAGAAGAAGAAACAGTGATTTTAGAGCAAGTAGGATATCTACTTGAGAGCAGGAGATGTGGGAGTTTGTTTTCTCTCCTGACATCCCCACACGATACAATTTTTTTGTATTGCTCTGGACAGCAGAGACAGATGGACAGACCAAGCTGTTACAGAAGGGGACCTGGCTGGGTACTGTGAAACCCATTCCAGCACCTGCAGACCGTGGAACACCTGAACCTCCTTATGATTTCTGCCCCTTCCTCCCTTTGCTCCCTCAGTACAATCCCTCACTGCAGAGGTGGAAGGGAACTGGCTGAGTTCAGGTGGATTTGGGGCTCAATTTACCACCAAACACGAGCTGATGACACCAGCAAGTGCAGCAGCACGACGGGAGCGGACGTGCAGAGTGAAACAGCTGGTGGTGAGTGCCCACTGCACACACCTGGGGGAGGTCATTTCCACTTCTGGGTGGGTCCTCGGGACACAAGTGTCTGGTTTGCTGCCATGGCAGCTCTGTGATGGGAACCAGAGTATGGTTAGGTGAGCCAAACAGATGTGCTATGAAAATGCTCCCTTGAGCTAAACTAAACCACTAATGAAGACAGCCCCAGATTTCTTTTATCATTCCTCATGAAAAAGATGAATTTGCCATACAATTCCACATAAATTAGGTGGTTTTTATTTTGTTTGGTTTTATATTTGTTTGGGGTGTTTTTAGATTTTTTTTTTAAGTAGCTATTTCAGCTAATGTAGTTCTGGACATAAAATATTCCTTTTGGAGGCTGTACACAAGATTAAATAAGTAAGCTATGAAAGGCTGAGACACGGGAAGGCATAAGCAGGATAACAAATCATAGTAGCCTGCAGATCTGATTGCTTAAGACAGGAGGGAAACACTAGGTAGTTTTGATTCTCAGCATTCAGTGTAAATAAATGATTATTTTTTTCAGAGTAAGGACTTGTTAACATACCCAGACATTATCAAATGGACCGTTTCATTAAGCTCTTCTGAAGTACAATCAGTATCATTAAATCATTATTGTAAAAAAAATAATCTGAGAAGTTTGTGATCATTAGACAAAGTCTCTGGGCAGACTTAAAAAGCAGATAGATTAGCAGAGAAGTAAGAAATGTGCTCAGTAAATACACAGGAATTTTATAATTTTGTTTCCTTTTATGTTCATGTGAAAAACCATGGAGTTCCTCTCACCACAGAATCACTAAATTAATTGCTGATTCCAGCCCTACAGCTGCGATATTTCAGGGGAATTGAATGACTCTGGAGCTGTGTGTATAAATCAGGCAGATGCCTTCTTTCATTCTGCCCTGTCTCTCCTGTTTCTCAGTGGTGCCCTCCAAGCCCATCAGGCTTGTCAGTGGTGTCACATCCTATTCCTTTACCTCCTCTCTCCAGCATCAGCACGACCAGGCTTCCACTGATCTGCACGAGGCTTTGACAGCTTAGATTGAGAGCGTGACCCTCACAGCAGTCACAGGAAGCAACCTTTTGATGATCAGTGGTACAGAAACATTGCCTTTGGTGGAAAATAGCTAAATTGCATTCTGAGAGTATTTAATGAGTTCAAGGAGACACTGGTTTGCATTTCTTTTACCAAAACCCAACAAAATGGTAGGTTTTCATACATTGGCGACTGAAGGACCACAAGGAAGATGCCACACTGACCATAATGCTTCCCCATGGCTTTAACAGCTCCACACCCCCAATTTAATACTGTGATTCTTTGGTACTTGATAATAAAAACAATATACCCGACAGTAAGAAACTATGGTGCTTGTTAATGCAGCAGGGGCCAGTGGGCTGTGAGGTCTTTCTGTGTTTGCTGATGACTTTAGACTCTGAGGTTCCTGAGCACCTCACTGAAAAAGATCGTAACATCAGATGCTCTGTTTAGGGGGTACTGCACTGCAATCTGATGGTGTTGTGATGATGCCCATTTATTGCCAGGTTATGCTGGTAAACCTCCTGTATCTGGCATCCTAAGAAAACTGTAGTATACACCAACCTTCCCATCCAGGGTGGCATCATTGAATCATAGAACAGTTTGGGTGGAAGCGACCTTAAAGATCATCCAGCTCCAACCCCCCTGCCATGAGCAGGGACACCTTCCACTACACCAGGTTGCTCAGAACTCCATCCAGCTTGAACACTTCCAGGGTCATCCACGGCTTCGCTGGGGAACCTGTTCCAGTATCTGAGCACCACTACAGTAAATAATATCTTCCTAATATCTAATCTAACCCTGCCTCTACTTTGAAGCTTCTTCCTTTGTCCTATCACTACAGTTCCTGATGATGAGTCCCTCTCCATCTTCCCTGTAGCCCCCTTCAGATATTGGAAGGCTGCTAGGAGGCCTCAACGCAACCTTCTCTTCTCTGGGCTGAACAGCTCCAACTCTCTCAGGCTGTCTTCACAGGGGCACTGCTCCAGTCCCCTCACCAAATTCATGGCATCCTCTGGACTTGCTCCAACAGCTCCATGTCTTTCTTATACGAGGGGCACCAGAAATGTGTGATGTATTCCATCCAGATGGGGAATCCTCACTAGAGCAGAGGATCTGGATCTGGAAGAGCATTCAAGAATCATTGAAATCTTCCTCTTATACCATCTGGGCTTTTACTGCTCACTAAATGTCAAAAGCAGCTTTTGAAAAAGTATATATTGCAAATCAAAATTTCCACTGACTCCAGGAATTTTCCCTGAGTAAATAGGAGAACCTGCTTTGTTGTAAGGCCAATGGAGGGATCTTACGGAGGGTGCTGGGAAGCAGGGTGATAAAGCACTGAGTATGTTCTGTTCTCTCAGTCACCAAATCCTCCAAGTGACTCATTCCATGGGAGTTTTGGGTTAGCCCAAACAGAACAGTACAGAACAGAACAGCCAGAAGAGTATTCCTTACAACAGCCAAAAGCAAAACATTCTAGGGAAATATAACAATATTTGGCTATTGAGTATTCTTGTTTCCAGTAACCTATAGCTCAAGGACTTTCCAAGTTCTGAGTGGCATAACCATCAATTGATTTCTCTTCCATGAATCTAACTGGTGTCTCCTTGACCCCATATAAATTTTAAGCATCCATAGCATCTTGGTATGAATAAAACCTAGTCCCTAAATAACTAGAACTAATCAATCCTTTAAGCAGCTTTATTGACTTCTGAACTCTCACAGCAGCACTGAATTTGACAATTAATTTACCACCTTCCAGTGCTAGTATCTTTACTCAAAGCAGTGCACAAGATTTTCCCATCATTTGAATTCTTCATTAGGTTCAACACATGACATGAAGTAACAATATGCAGGAGGCTATAAAGGAAGATCAGTGATACAATGAGGGCTGAAAAAATTGGATCAGGAGGGTTTAAAGATGTATTAAGGAAGAAATGTGCACAATACAGAAAGAGAGTGACTTATTTACTCCATTTGTTGATGTTGAGATGAAAAGTAAGACTATAGATGTAAGAATATAGATAAAACTTCACAGTAAAAGCCTTCTCTCTTCTTGACCCACAGATGTTAAAACTGTCACAAATGTGTGATCACTTCAATTGAGATAAAATGTGGTTGATGCATACACACACAAAGATTCAAGAATCCTTGGTGAATTAGTTAGTCACAGTTTTATGTGAAACATCAGTGCTTTCTGGTACTCAGTACTAAATCTAATGACCTCATAGGGATTGCTCATTTACAGCAGGTAATGCCTTAGGGGCCCATGAGTATGCTGGATTTTCATGACCTTAAATCAGAGGTTGACTTGTGTATTCTGCTGTAGCCAGCTCAGCTTCTTTGCAGAAACTAATATCTGGGCAAAAAATAGCAGAAATATCAGTTTCAATTAATGTATTGTTTTACAACTCAAACCAAATTGTCACAGATAGAACTAGGCCTAAATTGCTACATGGGAATTAGCTTTCCTAAAAATTCACCAACTGAACAGACCTGAGCAGACGACCCACAACTCATCTGTGAAATACTCAGCTTGGTGAAATAACTTGTTTAACTGTGACCCAAATAATGAAGTATTCAGTGTTAGTTGTCAATTAATGCTGTACCACAGAGCAAGCAGAATGTTATGCAAAACAAGAAGCATATAAGGCAATAGAGATACCTATTATGAGTTCTAACTAACCTCCCTATCTTTTTTAAGGATTTAAATATAACTCTTTCTTGTCATATCTTTTGATGAACTCTGTTACTAATGTTGGAAGGTGATGACTGTCAGCCAAGAACTACATTAGAATCCATAATTGAATTTCAAGAGTTGTCAAGAGCAGGCTAATCAAATAGCTGCTACTAGAAGTAAAATATGAAAGAAAGAAAAAAAAGGAAGTTCTCTTCTGGCAGGATGCAAAGTATGTTGCATAGTTTTCCTATGTCATTTCTAATAGTATGTTCAATTTTTCTGGGCTACCTTTGTCTGACATTCTTCTCTTGTATAATAATGATTCATTATATATAATGTATTCAATGACTGTAACTCACCTCTTAGTGCCCAAAAATATGACTGCAGCTAGACATTTGCATAGTAAAACAAAAGCGTAACACCAGGGTTTATGAAAGATCCTTTTATATTAGTTTCTAGACAGGAATACTAGACTTTTTTTTCTGAAGTAAAATATTGACCTCAAAATTACCTTAAAAATCTAGCACAGGAAACAATTAACAGCTCTTCCTTCTCTGTGCTTAGGTAATTTGCAAAATTTTAGGGAGAGTTGGGGGGCAAAATA
>WAAG01015821.1:0-12514 GCA_013390105.1 Tichodroma muraria | reverse complement strand
TTTTTACTTTTAACCCAATAACTAACTACCCAAGTTCCACACTGTGGATTTTTTCAACCAATCACAGAAAATCACCCAAACTTGTGAAGAAGGAGAAGAAGAAGGACTAACCTACGCCCTAAATCCTCCCTCTTGTTACATCTATATCACTGTATCCTGACACCTTAAATTCTATATCCCTCACCCTGTGATATAACACACTTCTATTCAACTACACATTCACAATCTCAGTGCTATCACCGAGTTTTGGAAGCCCTTTCCATGGCTTCAGCTCAAATGCAGTGTATTTTTGAGTATCAGTCCCTGTCAGCACAGAAAGCCTGAAATCCTCTGTGTCCAGGGTTCCGACAACCAGAGGTTATGCCACACACCCAAAACCTCTCCTCCTCCCCTCTTTGTTGTGGGGTGAGTGCTGCAATCTTGGCTTCAGTAGATAAGCCTTTGAACAATAGCCTCCCCTACCTCAAGATCCTCCAGTGCTGATTTTCAGTATAGCTGCTGGGTTTGGTGCTTTCTTTTTTTACATTCTTGTCCCTCAGCCTTGTTTACTTGCCATAGCGGGCAAAAGTCCTTAAAAATGTTCAAGCCATTAACAGTAACTTTTCTGTCTCTGACACTAAAACACAATGACTCAACATAGAGGAATCCTGAAAGTTCTGGGCTGCCATTCATGCAGACAGCTTTCTATAAAGAAGACGTATCTCGAAATATGTCCTAGGGCACTTGAAGAGAAAGACATGAATTTTGTCCAATCAGCAAAAAATCGGAAACTTAGGAAACTAGGATTGGTCCTGATATATTTAGAGGTGTCAAGGGAGCAGAGAAAAAAGCTGGTGATGTTTGAGATGTGAAATAAAGCAGTCAAAGTGATGCCGGTTGAGAGAGATCAGCATACCAGATCATAGCAGATATTGAGAGATTTGACATGGAGAGGAAGAAATTTTACTGTAAATGTGTAGGAAGCTTGGACAGCTTCCATTATTTATATTTTTTTTTTCTCATAAGGAAGTAATATATATGTTTTTTAATTAAAAAAAGCTTGAGAAAAACAAACAAACAAACAAAACAACAACAAAACGAAGTCTGAGGGATGGGTAAATCCTGAGGTAAGCAATGTCCTTCTCGATAAAACTCCAAGGGAAGGTCAATGAGCTGAGCATCAACCCATGTTGGAAAGCTACCAATTCTGAAAAAAAAGTGAGAGTTTACTTTTCCTGAAGGTCATGGTTCAGGATCTTTAGCATAACTGTTGCCTGAAGTGGAAAAGAAAATTGTCTAAGTCATATAGAAGAAACAACCGACTGTTAGTTTTATTCCCTCCAGTCTGGCTATATTGTACATTGGACTCATCAAAATTCATAATGCTCACTGTTTATGCTTTCTGAAGACCTAAAAATAATTTCTGTTCTAGAGCTGTATGGATCCTTTTATAGTGTAGAAAGTAATATAAAAGATTTTTTCCCAAAAAATATACATTTAAAAAAAAACCAAAAACAAAAACAAAAAAACCTTCATCCATGGTCAAGGTTAAGGTAAAACTTGGGATAGAAACATCAGTAAATGGAATAAAAGTAGATCTGAAGGAGTGCAAGTTCAACAAATTTTCCCAATTCAAGTATTGTTCAACAGTTACAGTTCAACAAGGAACTGAAAGCCACAAGTCTTAACAATTATATCTTTATGATTCTGCAAGCAGAACTCACTTGTATTTCATCACTTCATCAATGAAGATACCAGGGGGGACAGTGTAAAATGTTTCCATGAAGTCTGAATAAACAACACCTATGACTCTCCCCTCATCCACCTAGGTAGTCATCTCATCATAAAAAGTCTATCAGGTTGGTCACTCATGATTTCCCCTTGTTAAATCTGTGCTGATTGCTCCAAATCACCTTCTCATGTTTCATGTGTCTGGAAATGGTTTACAGGATACTTGTGCCATCACTTTCCCATAGTGCAGCTGAAGCTGTCAGTCCTGCAATTCTCTAGTTGTTCTTCTGTGTGTGTCTTGTAGAGAAATGTGCTATTTATCGTCTTCCAGTTTTCAGGAATCAATTTTGACCTCCACATTCTTTCAAATATAATCAGAACTGGCAAACAGATTGTTCAGTTCCTTCTGCACTTGTCATACATTCTAAAGATTTGTGAACTTCCCTACAGTTTGGGTAAATGTTCCATGACTTGATCTTCCTCCACCTTTAAGTCTTCCTTAGTTTACTTCAAGGAGAAATTACTCTTTCTGACTCCAGACTTGTCCTTGTCACTTAAGGACCTAGGACAGTGGGAGGCAGGTCTATCAATAAAGAGCATCTTGAAGATTGAACAGTTCAGTTATTTTAGTGCCTTTGTCACCAGGTTCTCTGTCCAATTCAGCAGCTGGCACTTTTCTTTGTTTTCCTTTTGCTGCAGTTGTACCTATAGAAACTCCTCTTCTTGTTCTTCAAATCCTTTAACAGTCAAGACTCCAGAGAGGTTTCACAAACCACATCCCTTCACAGCTGGACACTTCCCAAAAATGAAAATATATGTACATATACATTATATATAGAGAGAGTCTCAAACTCTTACAAACTTTTCCAGTGGTAAATTTAAAAATACAACTAATTATAGGAATGAATCTTCCTCTTAAATTGGCACTCTCTTACTCTGTGCATATATGTATGTGTATACGTGTGTATACATATATATATATATATAAAATACATGTACATTGTTACAATGTTTCCATGTTTCCAAGACTCATTCTGTAGACAATTTTTGTCTGTTAGACACTGATGGTAGCTGAATATATTAAGTATATTCATGAAAGGTATTTACTCAGAAATCTAGGTTAAGGCTCAATCTGGTTATGCTTCTAGATATTGGAGAGATCGCTTTTATTTAACCTTGAGTCTTGCTGCAGTTACGACTACTTGGCAAATTAATTATTTTTTTTTAGAATATTACACACAGCAGATCACCTTAAGTTGTCCAATAAATTGAGCTAATTTAAACCTTTACATATGTTCCATGCTTGAATTCAAATTATAAGACCTAAAGAGTTAATCAAAATGAAATGGAAAATGCCACCAACATTGCATGAAATTGTGGATGTGATTCTTACATCCTGAGGGAACTTTGTGAAAGAAACAGACTTGGTCAGATCTATGTCCCTTTGTGCCTGTACAAAAAAATCCTAAGGATTTTCTGATGGATTAAAGGGATTTTTAGATGAGTGTGAGGTAATCCTGTAAGACTAAATCACATGTAACATTGTCCTACAGGATTTGTGAAGGACTAAAATATTATACAATAAGACCTGTAATGATTCCTTCAGAAACACAAGTCTGACTGAGTAACTATTGGGATGAGTACAAGTTATAGGACATGCAGGAGAATACATAGGTAGTAATGTGCTAATGTTTATAACACTGTGTTTTATTACTCGCTCAAGAGTAATTCATTCTGTATGAAAAGCCAGTGCTAAGCATTTAACCTGTCAGAAAATTTTCTTTTTTTGCTGTTACAATTAAAGTAAGGCAATTTTTATAGATAGTACATGGAGCATAATTTTACTTTCTAATTGCCAGCTGAGACACAACTTTCCATCTTCTATTCAAGATTAAATTTATCAAGAATTACAGAATTAAATTAATTAAATATAACGAAATATATGTTTAGGTTTAGATATGTATCGGTTCAGTATTAGGTAATGATTATTAAATTTTAAGGAAACTCTGAATTACCTGAACATTAAACGCTACTGAACAGTAACCTAATTATTAACTAACTATTAACCATTAAACTTCTGAACATTAAATTGAGGTGCCACCAATAACCCAGACTGGTTTATATATATGTAACAAATGTTTTACAATACAGTACAAAACAGCTAGTTATGGCTCTTAATTCTTATAGGCATAACAAAGCTGTTGGTTGGAAATAATAAAAAGACCACTTGTTTAATTTGTTGACAAATCTCTACAATCCCCTACAATAGGGAATTCCATTTAAGATGAAATTTTCTCCTATGTTGAGAAACTTGCTTCTTCATCACCAAAAAAGACAATTAAAATCTTTCTATGTAGTGATTATGCCTTTATTTTTCTTTTCTTTTTTTTTTTTTTTAATTTATATATTTGTAGTAGTTTGGCCGTGATTGGCCAATGTATATTACTGACACTTGACAAAACCAATGAAAGCGTGGGTACGCCTTTTGCGAATACACCTTTTAAATGCAAACGCGGGAACCAGCTCTCTCTTGGTTTCCGGCTGGAGCAAAGGTAACAGCTGCTGCCGGCCCGCTGCCCCGCGGCCCTCAGGGGCTGGGGGGGAGTCGGGCCAGGCCGAACGCGGCGGGAAAAGGAAAAAAAGATCGCGGGGCCGAGCCACGGCCGCTGATATCTGGCTGATGGAATTCGAGTTTCCTTCTCCAGCAGCATGGTCGCTGGGAGAGCTCCTCAGGGCTGTCCCGGAGCCACGAGAGATCAGGCCACTAAGATCGGGCGGGGATGGCTTTTCCTGAGTAGAGTTCACTCTGGACTAATTTAACCCTAATGAGACCGAGGGGTGGAAAGAAGAATCTACTCTCTCTCTCCAGCCATAAGAATCCAGCCAGGGCTGAGGCCAGGAGCAACTCTACAGCCCCAGCACGGCCTGTTTTTGTAAATCTGACTGCTTTGGCATGGCTGCTGCCTTTTGTGAACTCTTTAAATATTCAGATGAAACCAGAAAGCTTCTATCCTCTCCGGAGTGAAAGAAAGGACAGAGTGAAGACACATAGAGAAACTACGTAAGGATATTTTGCAGTCAGAAATTGAAAGTGATACTTTAAGTGGAAGAGAGATAAGGAGTTGTTTTATTTTTTACATTAAAATCTTTTATAAGCTATGGTGATGGACTATAATATAATGAGACAATTTCCTTTAAACCATAAAAGAATGTGGGGAGATAAATGGTTCAAATTGTAAATCTGAGCAAAGGAATGCAGTATTGAATAAGCCAGTGTTAAAGTGACTGTGATTGTTGAGAAGTTTAAACAGAGAAGTGAAAATTTTGTCCTAGAGAAGAAGATAAAGAAGAGAACCTTTGTTGTTGAACAGTTTTGTCTTTAAAAAATAAACCCCATGAATCGATTATGGCCCAGAAGTACAGCTATTAAAGAGCTGTGAACATGGGAGGAATTTCATGATACAAATGTTTTCCGGGCGGCTGTTATCATGGAAAGTTTGTTTTGTCTTGTTTTCTTTTAGTTTTTAGTTCCATAGTAAGTAAGAGATGCTCCAATCCCTAGAAGAATTGAAGAAAGACTATTCTAGAATTGAAAAAACTGACTGAAAGTTTCTAAATATAATTTCTGTATGTTGTTAATGAGAATTAAAGAAATTTTAGTAATAGAGGAAGAATGTTTGAAGGGTTTAATTTTAATTCTTAGAGTTTGTTTTTTTTTCTTCTTTCTTTTTGTGTTAGTTAATAAAGTCTGTCCTTTTCAAGTTTAAGCCTGCTTTGCTCTTGATTACAGAATTTATTTTTTTTTTTTAAATTGGCAACCCAAATTAATAGTTTTTCTGTCTGGTTCAAACTGAAACCACGACAATATTGTTTCTCCATCTTTGATTATGCTGCAGCTTTGTATAAAATCAGCTGGTCCTTCTGCAAAAAGAAATTAAATTTGTGACCTGAGACTCTTTCAATGGGAGCCCTTAACACTTTGTTCTGTTAAAGTACTAGGGAACTTATGTAGGCGTCATTTTGGCAGTGAGTTGGTGTTGGAAGGGAATCCGTTCTTTTGGTGTCTATATTGATTATATTTGTAAGGAATCTTTCAGGTCACAAAGGGCCTGTTGCGTACATTACAGTGTTACTGCCTTTAATACTCCACATTATTTATCACTTCTTCCTCTGTGATAAAATTTTTCTACTTTTTTTTTAAGGTTTCTTGGACTGTCACATAGAGCAAAACCTGTTTTCCACATGTTCATAGTTATCTTAACCTAGGATTAAATGACAAAGCTTAATAAAGTCATACTTTTGCATTCGTGCTTTAGTATCTGTGCAGCTAATGTTCTCCATGTAGTACAGATGCATCTGTGCCTCCTCCCACAACTATTCGAGACTGATTTAGCTTCTGGTTATAGCTACTAATTTTTACCCTCACAAATATTTCTGTTTGCAGTTGATTGTCCAGTTTCTTCATTATCCATCACACTTTATTCAGGATTTAATTTTTAAATAACTTCTTACATTGTAGTTTAGTATCCAGTTTTCTCTTGCCTTACATATTTTGCATAGGAATTTGTCTGATGTACTCCTTTTTCTTTCAAGGAGTTGAAATCTTACTTTGTTTTTCTGGTCACACAAATTTATAATTTGTCAAATATTCCAAAGACACTACCTTTCTTTGTGACATTACTAAATTCAACCTGAGATTAATTGTTCCAATGCTTCATATATCAGCAATAGCTGGGTTTTTCACTTTCAGTTATGAGATAAGTGGTTTAGATTTTTTTTTCTTTTTTGTTTGCTTGGTTATTTTGTTTGAGGCTTTGGGTATTGTTTTTCTTGTCAAGGGTGAAGTACAAAGAAATAGTAGTTTTCTGTGTATAAGTGGATGAAATATGAAGCAAATTTACAATAACATTGTATAGTAACAAGTTTTCAACACTCATTGACCATGATTCTCCTACTTGTACCTTGTATAAAATTTTTTATGTAAGGAAAATGAAAAATGAACAAAGGCAAACTCTTCACTAAATTAGCAACTGTGTTTGTTGTACATTAAGATCTGAAACTCAAAAAAACATATAAGAATTATGTTCCACAAAGTTTTAGAAAGCACAGTAGGTCGTTTGACCTCCTATTATGAAACATACGAGTTTTTAAGTCTTTCACAATTAAACTACATAAATGACACTATTTATGTAGTTTCCTTTGCAAACGCAAAGCAGAAGTCTCAAAAAAGACCACAGTTGGGCAGATTTTTGCTTTAACAAAGAGAGTGAGACAGACTAAGTCATACATTATTAAAAGACTGGATATTAATTGGTATAAAATTAATGTCAAAAGAATAGAAGAGGAAGAGACCTAGATATCTTTATCGCATCATCTAAATGTATTTATATGCTCCATAGAATGCTTCATTATATGCTTCAGAGAATGACTGAAGCATTTTGAAGATCATCCACACCAAAAGACACAATTCCTATTTACAGATCTTTCTTCTGTAATCCCAACACATTGAGGCAGTAAAAGCAAGAAAATTATACAATGCCATCAGACTGTTAACTTTAAGAAATACGATTGTCAAGTTTTAGACCCCTTACTTCTCCTGAAGCTAGTCTGAATTTTGGAGAAATCACTGTCCTTTTGAAGTATGTCAAAGGCTGCCGCTGTCTAGAAAAATCAGTATTATTCCCATTTTTTTAGAGCTGGCCCGGTAACTTAACCAATATAGACATAAAACTGGTAATTGTTAGGAAATCTCTTCTTTTTTCTGTGTTTTCAGGTTCTTTCAAGTTTTCTTGTGGGAATGGACTAAAGAAATTTTAACATAACATATTGTCTAACTATGAACATGAAGTTTTGAACAAATCTCACACTTTCTGATCTAATAAAGCTCTGCTTCAGTATAGAGAGTTTATACAGGGCTCCGCTTTCTTGTTTTCTGCAGTTAAATAGATTTAACACATCTATTCTGAGATGTTTGAAAGTTAGACATCTAACTTTTTCAGGCCAGTCACCTTTTGTCGTAGTGAACAGAAAGTCAGGTATAACATGAGAACGATTCATCCCACCCCAAAACAGACACCCAAGACAAATCAGTTGGAAGTGCTTGGCAGTGTTATTTCTTCCACCATAACTATAAACTTGGCTTACTAGTGCAGACATCCAACTTCCAAATACCTGCAGTTAGCTAAGATATATTCCACTTAGAATACTATATTACCTGGAAAACCAACAAGTTTTCACTGCCTGAAGACAATTTATCTGCACAGAACATCTGGTTCTTTCTTTGATAAGTGAGTCTCAGTAACCTAAGGCACAATGGTAAATCTCTGCATGGTGCAAAGATGTTCTAAAACAAATAATTCATGAAAAAACTTGACCATCATATTTACAATATGAATCTCAAGGAATTTTAACATCAAATTCAAAACATGGAGGGAAGAAATGAATCTAGCAGAGAGGTTGTGAGTTATTGTCTTGTCCACTGTGTATCTTGAAAACGCCTGTATTCTATGATGCTCAGAGTTCATCTATTATATATCTATTTCCAGAGTTCCTACAACCTCTCAGGGCCTACAGTACTAATCCACTAAGTGGATTTTTGCACATAACCCACTCAAGGATTTGACGTCTTCTTGAAGGGCTTTTTCCCCCTTTTTATCTTGAAGTTTTCACTCATTAGATTATTTGCCTGTCTTTTATAACCTACTCCTTCTCTGGCCTCCTGATTCAGAACCTCAGTAACTCTAGTCCTTCTTATTTCATTAGCTTTTTCCCTGCATGATCAGATTGGATATGTAAGTACAGATATACTTCTGCCAAGGCCCTTCTAGACATGTTCTTTCCATTATATCTACACATTGTCCAAGACCAGTTACTTACAATATGTCAGTTCTGTGTTTATGGACATATATGGAGCTACTTGAGGAAGTACAGCAAAGGGCCACAATATTAAGAGGCTGAAGCACCTGTCACGTGAGGAAAGGTTGAGAGAGCTGTGGGACTGTTCAGGCTGGAGAAGAAAAGGCTTACGGAATTCCATGTGAACACAAAGAAACTTTGTTTCTTTTATTTTCACTTTGACAATGGTCAAACAGTGGAGCAGATTGCCAAAATAGTTGCCTATGCCGTTGGAAATATTCAAATTTTGAATGGATATGGTACTGGGCAACCAGCTGCCCTTGCTCTCAGCTTAGGCACTGGACTAGATGACTTCCAGAGATGCCTTCCAACTTCAACTGTTCTGTGCTTCTCCAATTAAATTAGAAATATAATTAGAGACAGCTGTCCAGGTTTTTTTTGTAAAATTCACTTTTACTGTTAGGCATGCAAACACCTTATCTACTACTTCCTATTGAAGTCCTGTAAGTGCAGAAGTCCAACACCTAGCTCTACTAAAAAGGGTGTGGATTGTTCCTTTCTATGTCTGTTCACTCAAGCACACACATGTAGGCCTGCACACAGGTAATTTGTTTTGAAGAACAGCCTCCTGAAGTTCTGACATACAGACTGTCAGCTAATGTCAGTTTCATTGGAGTGGAGAACATTTAGCATTGTCTTTATATACACTGCATGAGTCTTCCTCCTTCATACACCATGAACTTAACATTCCTGTTCCTGGATTCTGTAAGTTATGCTTGCTGATCTTACTTCTGTCCTTATCATGGAAAAAATCTATTGTCAAAGTAAGCCCAGGGCAAAAGAGTAGATCATTGAGGTCACACCAGCAGGTTCTCTGAACAGTACTAGTCATGTAGGATGAAACATTCCTCTGAGAAAACATCTGCAGATTCAAGTACCTTTGCATCCAGAAATAGAGTGCTCCATAGGATGCATCTACCCATGACTTACATTCACAGCATGTTTTCTTGCACATTACGAACAGCAGCAAAAAAATGGTGGAAAGAGACTCTCAGTTTGTCCTGCTGCAGCAAAAGTTCCAGGCAAGTATAAAGACAAAAATTCTCAGTTGGTGCTGTACAGAGATGATAGAGAAACATTCATCTATGATGCTACATTTTACAGTGAATAGAATTATTGCCTTGACAGAAATAATTGTCAGTCTGTCTTAAAGGAGATTTCTTCTTCTTGTCTTTATCACAAGTCTACAGTTAGTAGCAAACTTTTATCCAGACTTTTTCAAGTGCATGAAATCCTAATTTTGATAAAGCTTCCTTCACACATCTCTTATACATGTAAAAAAATTTACTTGTGGTCTTGTTGTATGGAACTTAAAGTTGTGAAATTTGAAACTATTTTAGAAATACAAACAAAGTCTAAAAAATTGCAATGAGCCATTTCTTCTCCTCTGAGTAGAAACACCAATTACTTAGGAAGCAGCAGTACATTTCAAATGTATGGGAATATAATTTCTAGCCAGAGACTCCCAAGACCTCCTTCTTCCTCTATGCACTGTCTGTATAGTGAACTCAAGGGAAACTGGTCCAATTGGCTTACCAAATGAAGTCAAATCACAGGAGAAATTGCTGTGAGTGGTTACTCACGCAGTGAGTAACACAGTGTGTGTGGTTGTTTGTCTGATGAAATTTGTTACTTTCAGACTGATGGGCTGCAGCTAGACGAATTACTGCTTCACATATAGAGTCCTTTAAAAAATAAAAATTATGAACTCTTATTGCTTAGTCACTAGTAATTCAGTGCCACTAGTTGCATTAATAAAATAGGAACATTTCCCATCAGTATTCACATAAAAATTAACTATTAAAAAGCATATTGTTAAGACTTTAGATAGATTGACATACTAACTTAGAAAAAATAATCAGTAATAACTGCACTGAAAGTAACTATCTAACTCAAATAAACAACATTGCCAGTATTTGTGAAAAGTAAGAGGGATATATACCATAAATGAAAATGTTATTAATTCTGTTCTTTGCAGCAGTAACGTTTGATAATAAAAGAAATGAAAAATATTTAAAATAAATATAAGCCAACAAAATAAATATTTTTGTTCCTTCATACCAGCTTGTTGTTCCATACTTGTGGAAGTGAAAATGGACCAGTTCCCAGAATTTTAATAATAGACATTTGTATCATTTCTCTGTATAACAAGATACTGGAATAATGTGTTCAGGGGTTTTTGTAATCTCTGAATAAATAATGTATTTTTTGCTCTTTGTATATTATATGTATTGTGAACAAATTCAATGCAGTCTCTCTTTTAATACATATATATGTGCATATGTATTTATAAATAACTCCAACAGAGATGCTTAACAAGAAAAGATGATTATTTTCCACATGTATTAAAATAAAAGTTGTCCCTGGTCAAAATTATTGTAGTAAATAATTAAAGGTAGTAAATATGTTCAATTATTAAAGCTTACAAGCTACAAAAAATATCCATGACTTCTATAAAATAAATTCATTACAAGAAGACGGCATACAATAACAGTTGTACTTTTGGTGTTTTTCATAAGAAACTTGGTAATTTAGCACTTAAAAATTATTTCAAGAGTTCCTATAATATGAACACAGCTTATCTAAAATGTGTGCCCAATAATATAGTTCCTTTAATGGGAATGCATAAAAAATGCTTGAAAAATATTGAAAAACATTTCAAGACAACGTTAAATTCTACTTTTCTAGCTGACCATCTCCCCAAAAATTTAGGAATATCTGAAGCAAGTCAGGAAGAGAACAAAGAAGCAAGTACCTTTTTCTATTCTCAGTTACCATTTTTCCTGATCTGATTTTCCCCTATAGAATGCTGCACAGATGGGTTAAAAATTACAGCTGTAACAAGGGAATAATACAGACTTTGTAATATTTTTGATTTTATCAAGAATATCTTTTTGAAAATCCTCATTAATCTGAGTGACTTTTAATATTTACAAAACTACATCATTCTCTAAACCTGTCAATAAGCAATCAGTTTTAGGTCAGAAGATATTACTAATACTTGGAATACTATTTCAAGCTTGGACCTCTCCTAGGGACAGAGGACAAGGCTGGTGGATGTTGCTATTATAAAGCACTGAAACCATTTTCCTTTTTTTGTTGTTGTTGTTTGGGGTTTGCTTTATTTGTTTACTTGATAAAGTCCAACAAAGGGCCAAAAATGTGATTAAAGGACTGCAGATGGCTGGTTGGTAGAGTCATTTTGATGAAGTACAGTCCTCCTCATGAAAGTCAGGATCTGAGTCTGATATTTTAACTAAGTTTCAATTTGACAGAATTTTGCTACATAGGTCTATCTTTATTATTCCTTAGTGACTTCTGGAATTTATCAGAATAGCATCTGTAGACTAAACTATTTTTATAGTCCAATTCAGTAATTATTCTGGCATAATGACTTTAAGATTTTTTAAGAAAGCTTGATGTCATTAAATTAAAAAAAATCCATAAATATGATTAGTATATTTTCTGTATCATTGCCTAACTCATTAATATCTGTGGAGATTAAAGTGTGTTGCAGTAGACCTCTTGTTAGGGGTAGAAATGACCCAAGACACACACTCTTGTTTATCAGCATGAAAAGGGTCCTGGTTTATTTTTCTTTACAGCTCAGCCATTCTGCCTCTGACTACAGCTCCTACTGTAGGGTCCAACTGCAGACTCTGACTGGAGAGATTCAGAGTCTGCAGTCTCTAATCAGTCAGCTGGCTATCTCCTGCTGGACTAGGACTGCGAGTATTAGTTTGCAGACTCTGAATGCAGGCCTTAGCAAGCTCGACCATGACTGCAGGCTCCAGCAGAAGGTTCAAACTCCATCAGACCCAGACTGACCTCCTGACAGGACACCTCACAGCAGATCTTTTTGCCGACAGTAACTCTCTTCTTTGTTTCA
>WAAG01015820.1:17807-38485 GCA_013390105.1 Tichodroma muraria | reverse complement strand
GGCGCCGCCGGCTCCCCGGGCGGCGGGGCTTGTGCGGCCGGCGCGCTGCCTCTCACCTGCGGGGAGGTGCGTTTTAGTAATTCTTCACCTCGTCTCACGGTTCCCGAGGTCCGACCTTCTCCCGGGGGGGGTTCCTGCCCCTCTCCCGGCTCCCGCTGCGCTCGGGCCGCCGTGTGTCCGCCCTGCGGGTCCCAGCGCAGCTCGGGCTCGCCTCGGTGCCGCCCATCGCTGGCAGGGTCGGCGGGGGTCACGCCCGGGCTCAGTCGGAATGGAAGTGTTGGCGAGCCGAGCATCCAGGCGTGACCGTGTGCTCGTCCAGCAGCACGGCTTAAATGGGACACACTGTCCCTGTAAACATTTCCGCGCTGTTACCTTTGTTCTTCATTCGTCTTATTTACTTAATGTGCTTTCATTCAATTAGACTGTTTGTGCACTTCAGCTCGTACTATGCATTCTCCACTATATCATCTTCCCTTGGTTTTTTTCCCAACTTCCCCTCTGTATGATACAAACAAATACAAACAAATCCATGTGTAATCACCACCCAGTATCATCCCAAACTTCAACATCTTTAATGCAGCAAAATGTTTTTGTTGCAAGTCAGGTGGATAATTGAGGTTCATATTGAGCCACCCAGTACAGGATTGCAAAATCTTTTACCCATTACCGAGCTTTACCCCTCAGTGAAATGAACGCACATCCGTGGTGAAATAAACACAGCAGCCACGAGTGTTTCACAATAACATCATAAACAATCCAGAACAGGAAGTAACATATTTAAAACCATGGAAGACATTGAATAAAGAAATTCTAAAAAGTATATTTTCCAATTTAGGCAAGGTGTGTGTATTAGCGCTCACCTTTTTCTGCGGATCTAATGGTTCATTAAGAAGTTCAGTCTTACAGACACAAATGACATGTTATTGTTAAATTATTATATAGAGAAATTATAATCTTGTCAGAATTTCTGAAAATGTTTGCAGTGAGAACTGGCAAAATTTTTTTTTCTTGAAGAGTGTAAATCAGTTCAGATTTTAACATGTTTAAAAATAAACTGGAATTCTTGTTTTTAAAACAATTATCAGACTTCAGCCTTTCGGGATACATTCAGAAAATTATTATGATTTTACCGAGTATTAATCCAATGGAGGGTGTTCCTCATTTTGGAAACTTGTCTCAGAAGAAGCAGCAGACATAAACATGCTTCAGAGATATTCAAATTAGTAACAAACAGAATGATCAAATAAAAACGTAATCTCAAATGGCTAGACTTAAAAGCACATTATTTAGACAAATTGGTATCTTCCAGTTCATCCAGTTCATCCACAAAGAAAGTTCAGACTCTCTAAAAGCAGGTGTTATGTCTGCCTCTGAAAGTTTCCCAGGATCTAACTTTTTTCTGTCCCACCTTTGGTAAGGTTTGCATCCGCCTGTTGAAATTCAGGAACCGAGCTGGTCTCCTTCGTCTGCCGCCCATCGATCACTACAGCTAGCGTCCAGCTTGTTTTGTGATTTTTAAAAGCCCTGCGTTAACTCCAGTTGAACGTGAAAAAGTTTTAACTCACTTGTGTGAGTGCGAGCAGGACTCGGTGGTGTTCTCTCCTCGCTGCCGGTGCCGGTGCCTCGGAGAGCACAGAGCCGCATCCCTGACACTCGTGCAGGAGCGTGGGAGAGACTCTGCCCGTCCCAGACGCTCCCAAAGGCGCGTGTGTGCCGTGGCTGCTGATCCAGCACCGGAACATCCCCGAGCTGTTCGGTTTGGGGCGCGCACCGAGCCCGCCTTGGCGCCGTCCCGCCGCTCCTGCCGTGCCTCGCTGCCCCCGGGATGCGAACCGGCATCCCCGAGAGGCTGAGCGCGGGGCGCTCGGTGCCCGGAGCTCCGGGGGGGCTGCTGCCCTGCGCGGCAGAAACTGCGAGTATCTCGGATCTGAGCGAAGTTCTCTCCTTTATCGTCAGGTCATTGTTTCTTTTGCTTTCTCCTTTTTGGGCTGCTTTATTCTGCCCGAATAAATAGTTATTTCTGCGATTAGAAGGAGGCTGAGGTTACATTCCTCGTTGTGATGCTGGTAGAGAAGGGAAAAGACGAGAGGAGAAAATGTGGATGAAGAAGACAACAGAAATACAAATGCAAAGGAGCAGAGATGTAAGATGCAGCAAAGAATCTGCAACTATTTTGTCAGGTCATCTTGAGCGTGAACCAAGGTGTAAAAAAATGCTCTTCCTAGAGCTTATAATTGGTCCTCTGATTTTTTACCTACCTTAGAAACTGCTGTGAGTTACCTAAAAGCATTGGCTAGTCTTCTGTTACATAAAATACTGCCTCCTTACAACATGAAACCTGACAGTGGAGTGTGCAGAGATGAAATGCTCCTGAATGACTCTGTGGTGGTTTTGGTTGCTGTGGTGATTATCCATCTGTTTAAATACTTCTTATGGGAGATTCACAACTCATTTGTCATGGAGAAGATTTTCTTAAGTTGTGAGAAACACAGCATTATGCCTGAGTCCCGTAATTTTGCACACTTGATTAGAAAAATATTCCGCTTTACCTGTCATGGCATAAGGACATGGTGTAACATTTATAGCAGAGGGTACCACGCTTGGGCTCTGTGTTCACCACTAGCCCAGTGGGGCTGGAACATTGTCACGTGTGTGCTGCCCCGTGCAGCTGCAGAGGCTCACTGCAAACACTTCATGAGGGGCCTCCCTTAGTGAATCCTCAGTCTGAAGAAGAAACTCAGATTAAACTGTATGTTTACAAAATCTGATATGAAAACAACAAGCGAGCAGATAGGAGAGAGCTGAACACTTTATATATCTGAATCTTACCTATAGCTCGTAACACATTTAATTCTTACTAATCAATATTCTTAATGTGATGTTTTGTTTTTCTTGACAGTTCCCTTCTCCATGGCACAGTGTGGCAGATCCTCTTTGGCTTTGAAGCAACTCAGAAAAGGGAATGATGTATCTGCCTTTCCATTTGCACTCATGTTGTCTTTCTGTAGAAAATTATTGGAGTTTTCTTTCTAATTAACACCAATTTATTAAAAAGTCTCCGTAACAAATATTTTTTTTCACTTTTAAAGACTAGCAGAAGAAACAATATTGCATTTAAACTACCACCTTAAAGCAGCATACATGTTCTGCCTTACAACAGAAGAAAGAATTGTTTAACTTAAATTGTCCAGGCTGTTCTCGTAACTTTAATTCACCAGTAAAAGTGTTTTGGTTTTTTTTTACTTGCTTATGTGGCAGGTTTTCAAATTTCCCCCCTCCAGTGGCAGTGAGCTGTATTCCCTTTCCCTGTCGCTGCGGACTTAGACGTACTCGTGTGTATTTTTTGTTTCAGAGGTTTGACTGTTTGTTTTTATGACTAATGATGTGGACCTTGGGAGCCACATATCTCAGCACCGTTGAGGAAATATCTAGACTTCTGTTAAAGTGTAATCCCTTTCAGGGCATGCCTATACAGGAGAGTTAAAGACAGCTCGAAGCTCTCTCTGCCCATGCTCGCCACTGGCTGGAGCCAAGCCAGTTCCATCTTAGGAATCTTTTAGCTCAGCTCTCTGCCTGTGCTGCTGGGTCCCTGGGATGTGCCTATGGACACAGTGAGCACAGCATGCCAGAGAGCCACATTTGCTGCAGAACAGATAAAATTATTTGAGGGAAATACATCCTAAAGTGTCACTGTCTTTAAAATACTAAATGTGAACAAGGGCAGGTTTCATGCATGCTCAGTGAATAAGTCTAAGTGTAAGATCTAAGGGATCAAGTCCCTTTCAGATCTTGTACTGAGTGAATTTTGCCCAAAATATGTTTGCATTACACTTCAGACAGGCATCAGGGCTCAATTCCTTGTACTTGGTGTCTTATGGTTCTTCGTGTGGGAGCTCCTAATATGCTGTGCTCCTGAGCTGTATGAAAGAAGCCATAATTGAGTCTTAGACACTGTGGTATTTATAATCATTCTGAAACCTTCAGAGGGAACAGACATTTAGACGTTTATAGACAGTCATCATCTTTATGAAGTGTAGGATCTATTTCTGCATTGTCTGCAGGACCCTGCTGAGAATCTTCATGTCCTGCTCATCAGAAAGCTGCAAACTCAGCGTGGGCTCTACTTTTTTCCAAGGATGTGCGCATACATCTCTTACAAATAAGCAGTTATGGTTGTTTCATTAGACCTCTAACAACATCTCTATTTTATTTTCCTTTCAAAGGTGTTTATTCAGTGTTGACACATATTTATAATATCATCTCAACAGTAAGAGTCTATCCTGTCAGATTTACAGCTATTATAAAATGTGATGCTATCTGCATACAAATGGATGGTGGGAGCCCTACAGACATTTCCCCTATTATTACTGCCTAAGGAAGCAATAAAAATTTAACATTTACCATTGGGAAACACCTGCAGAGATTAAATTAAAACTAGATTATATGCTTATCGGTTATATGTTACAAAAGCAAACTCTTTAGAGATTAACATAAAAATCATTGTTATCAAAATCTTATTAAAAGCTTCAGTTAATGCGCTCCATTTTGCACCTCCACTGCTCAAGCATTCTCTGTGTGTGACTTATTGAGTCTTTGTGCAGCTGTAGGGAGGGGAGGCAGGGCAGCCTCACCGACAGCTTTGCTATCGCCTCAGCCAGTGCCTGCCCTGATATTTGGATTTGTTGCTAAAAGCTGACCGCAGGTACCATTTGTCCTTCCCTCTCTGATCCTGGCCGCTCTCTGAAGGGCTCTCCACACTGCACGCTCTGTTTGTTGAGCACGGTGCCAAGGCAGGCTCCGGGCTTCCTTGTGGAGTTCTGCTGGGAGTTACTCTGGAAAGCACTTGTCCTTCCTGTTGAACTCGTTCTTTAGTATGGTCAGCAGGACCAAGACAAGGGATTTTCAAAGGTTAGAAGTTGAGGACAAGAAGCTGCTGTTGCTGCTAAGCAGATGGACTTCTGTTTAGTTTGTGCAGCTTTTGACATGTTCCAAACATGCTGCAGAAAAGAGATACCAGGAAGCAACTGGGCTGGAGTTGATCTCTGACCTGGAAATTCAAAATGCTTCTGGATTTGGGCTTTGCTGCTGGCAACGATTGAGAAGCTTAGAGTGCAGATAATCTACCTGCTCTGGCTCAAAGAGGACATGCAGATCCTACCTGTGCCTGATTTGCACACATAGTGGTTAGGGTTTATTTCTCCATTTGGTATTACAGTGACCCCTTTGCCTCGAGGCATTAGAAGCAACCTGCCTTGGGCATATTCCAAACTGTGTATGGGAGGGGATCGCTCGTGAACAGCCTGAACTGCTTACATGAAAGCCCAGGCTAAAACCCCCTTTGACTGTGGAGATTCTGCCAAGTTTGGTGGATCTGGAGGAGGTCACACTAAGAAGAGGTTAAGATCATTGTTTCTGTGATTGTAAAATAACTAGAGTCACATAGTTTACCAAAGGCCAAAGCCAGAAGAGGATTAGGGAGTGTCAGACCATGGTTTCCTCAAGACATTTATTCTGAAGAAAAATACGATGTAGGGAACCTTCTGGTGTTTTTTTCCAACCCCTCACCATCTCCTCTGATGTGTTGGCACAGACTGTAACATTTAGTTAAGTGAATGGGGAGTGTTGGAATCCAACTTAAAAAAAAAAACCCAACAACAACCTAGGTTTATAGAAATAAACAAAATAGCGCATAGACCTGTGGGGTGGGGAATGCAGAGCCGAAGCAGACCCAAAGAAAGGGAGCAGAAATGGCTGGAGCTTGCTTTGCAGGGAAGAAAAATGTCCGTACAACCATGACTTGACATCTTAAATAATAAGGGCTTGCTGGCCCAGCTGATTTTCTCTGAAATAGGTTAGGGAGTGTTCAAACAAGTATATCCAGATCAGAGGGGTGGTAACCTATTGCTGGGCAATGCTCACCAGCCTCTGGGCAGACTGGGGGAGGACCGTGCTGTCACCAGAGCTGGATTTGGGAGGAGACACATGTCCAGAGGCTGACTCTCAGCCCTGTTGCAGCCTCACCCAGGCCTGCCGTGTGCCTCCCTCTCGGAACAGCTGCAGTGTGCACTTTGCCTTCCCTCACGCCTGCAGGGACAGGCTGGACATTAGCATTTTTATAACAAGCTCTCCTTTGAGGGGAGGTAATGGCCAGACCCGGTCACTTCAGCACCAGCCATAGATGCATCCCGATTCTGTGTGGAAGCCTGAGTTCTGTCATTTTACTTGGACAAATCACCATATTTGACTTGGAAAGGCCTGCTCGTCCTCTCTTGCTCCACTTTCAGGCTCTGAGCAGTGTGAATTACTGACGGGGGGATTTAAGGTTTCATTTTCCAAAAATGACACACATTTCTGTATGCACATACCTATAGACAAGATGTAGAAACTCCTTAACTGTAGTCTGAATTTTTCATCGTCATTATGCTAAATAATTCACTTCTGCTGCCACTAGAGGTATAACATTCACTTGAACAAATACCAAAGGAAACATTTAGTTGGAAATCTTGCCCATATTAATATTTCATTTTTCAAATAATGTTTTTGATCTGGGTTCTTTCAGAGGCCTCAGCCTTCTTTGCCTATTCCTGTTGGGCAGCCTTTCTTTTATTGAACTACAGCTGGCTACTTCAGAGATGAAATGCCACTTTGTGATTAAAGGGTACAGAATTGAGTGCTCATTTAAACTGCATAAAAAGCTAAATTATAGTATCAGTCATTGTATCAATCATCTGTGACTACCTCATGTGCAGCCTTGTACCAATACATTTGTAAGTCTCATTCCACATCAATTCTGGTGCAAATTTACACTTATTCTGAAATGCAAACATAACAAAATTTATTTAAAATTACTTTGCTTCCCCCTTCTCTCCCCCCCAACCCCCCCCCATGTAATAACCAGCTCTCAGATATAATATCCCTTTTGAAAGTAATGAAAATGTCAGTGGGGACAAGGGTAGCAATGAAGTTCCCAGATTTCCTTTGGCACCGGTAGGAGAATCTCTGCATAACCTGGGTTTTCGCAGCAGACCTGCGGTGCCTACGTGGTCTGAGTGCAGCCCAAGGGATGGCTCAGCTCAGGGGTGATGGTTTCTTGTGAGGGGTCTAAAATACACCTGGCCACAACCTGGTGGGAACCTAATCTTTGTCTGTTTGAAGTTTGTAACCTTTCTTTCAAGATGTTCTGCCACGCTCAGAGCCAGGCTCTGCTCAGCGGGCGCCGGGAGCCTCAGGGAGGTTTCTGTGGGCATTGCCTGCTGTGCCACCACCAGCAGCTCTCCCGCTGCCTTCCACATGGCCCCTTCGCCTTCCCACTGCAGTTCCACGTGCTGCTCCCCACCTCCCCTTCAGCTGTGCCCGAGCAGCCCAGCCAGACGCCAGCACCAGCTCGGGAAGGAGCATGGGGACAGCGAGTGACGCCAGCCGGAGCTACAGCCCTGCGTGGAGAGCAAGCCCCAAAACAGCCCTCCTGCCATCATCTCCCTGCAGGGCTGCACCCGCCTCGCTCCAGGGAGAAGTGGGAGAAAGCAGGAAACAGCAACATGAATGCTGGAGGGAGAGATCTTTTTCACCTGTTTTCTGAAGTTTAATTTGTTAGTTTGGGGAAAAGTTGCAGCGTTCAGAAGAAAAAGGTGTGATGGTCGGACTGAAGCGTGGGCTCTAATTTAGAATCTCCTGCACTGCAGCACGGTGTACCCCCTGTTTATTGACACTGTGCTACTTGTCACAGGAAGATTATTTTGGAGAGAAAATATTGAAACAAGACACCAGATCTCAGAAGTTTTCCTCTAAAATGAAATTTTGAGAAAATTATTGATTGCTTGAAGCATTTCATTACAGTAAAAGTGTGCTTTAGCTAGGAAAGGTGTTCCCAACCTAAGTGAAGCACAGATCCTCATAAAACTCCTGGCCTAGTGCAGCCTTTCCCCAATATAACACTAATAACAGTTCAGTATAGAGCACATGCATATTGCAGCTGGTGTATTCTTATTTTTAGTTTCTCTGTATTTTTTGTAGTAATACTGATAAATTCACTAAAGTCTTACTACACTCACAAGAAATATTTTATGAAGAGAAACAATGAACTGTTGGGATACTTTGGATTATATTAGGATAAAAGTCGATAAAGTAATACCACTGAAATTATAGCAATAGGAGATAAAAATTAGATCCACAGAATTTAGTGAAAACAACAGCACTTCTGTCTGACCTTATTTCTGCCCTCTACACAGTCATTAGCAAGACTGCTCCATTTATTTACAGCTTCCTCCTATTGCAGGCCCAATCTTAGGCAGTAAATTCAATTGCAGAAGTATTTTCACTGAAGCAGTTGCATTCAGAATAAAGTTACCACACACTTTCTCCAAAAATCAAGAAAATGTGTGTCAACCTTGTGTTCTCTGTCCTCAATTTTGATAACTCTTCCCAACGATACAGTTTAGAGTTAAGTTGACCTTTATGGGTTTCACAGCTAAGGTAACAGTTACATAAAAAGGAAGAATGAGCAACAACAAAAGAGGAAGGCTGGGATCATATAATCTGAACACCAGAACTGCCTGCACTTATACTTTACTATTTCAGTGAGGGAGGCAGCACTGGAGGTTGTGAAGCTCATAACTTTAAGTAAGGAAACAGAAACTCTGCTTTAATTTCTATCTTTTATTCCCCGTATTGCCCCAAGTAATTTAAGACCAGACTGCAAATGTCACCTGATTTAGATTAAAAAGGCAGAAAGTGCATAATTAAAAAGGACAGAAAACAAACCAAACCTGTTACCAATAGTCAAAATTCTGCTGTGTGGTGAAGAAAAGGGGGCATGCAGCAGCTAAGGTAATTTTCAATGACAAAAGTACCTCTGGCTCACATCAATTATACACTGATTTCTTCCTCAGTGAATGAGACTAAAACACTGACACCATGTGAAACATGTTGGATGTGAATTGGTTTATATGACTGTTAACAGTTGGGACTAATATCTGTCACTAAACTAAAATATTGGCAACTACACCAGTAACAGGAGAGTGTCTCTCTTGCTCAGTCTTGCTGGTTGGTTATGCTCCCTGCTTTAGTTTTTGCTAAGATACAAAAGGCTCCATTTTCAAACAAGCAAATAATTTAATTATTACAAGAGATGTATGACATGCCCATAACCATGGCTGGTAGAAGTGTTCCCATTTGTTCTGATCCTATGCCAGATCTGGGCTCATCTGGAGAGCTTCTTCCAGCATGGTGATATTTGGTTTTTATGGGAGTTCCTTTCCTTTCTCTGTGTGATTCTGGGGCAGACATCTGGGATGGCTTAAGGAACTAGATAAAGTTTGGGTCCCCTTGGGGGAGCAGCAAAGAGTCCCTAGCCTTTGAGGCCAGAAATTCATAGTTTCTTCACTAAGTTTGCAAAAACTGACCTGTTTGTCCCTCTCTCCCAAGATTCAAAAAGAAAGGAGTCTTTTGGAGAGGCAGCAGATTGGCCTCAATGCCACTCAAGCCAACAGAATTTTTGTTCAGCTGCTGTATTTGAGGCGTGCCTACTACTGATTTTAACTGTTCTTAAAATATTTCTGCACTAACAATGCAGAATATTAGCACACATAAATCTGCAGGGCTTGCTGAAACACTTTGCTTATAGTTTCATTGACCTTGACAGCAATAAACAATAGTTTCCAGAGGGAGAACTGAGTTTTTCTGTATGTTTGGTGTGCTAGTTCTTGGTTCAGGATTTCTTTCCACTATTGTCCGTTAAAATTTGTTTAATGGCCTGTGTGACACAGTGACTGATGCTTAAATCCTCTGCTGTCTTTTGGAAATGCAATAGAAGCAATTTCCAGCCCATGTCACAGGAAATTTGCATGTTCCAATGAATAAAAATTAAGATGAAAGCAGGATGTGTGGGAAGACCTGGTAGTGACAGAATCATTCCCAGCTGCTTTCTTGGTTGCAGAGTAATCACAAAACGAGGATTTTTACCAAGCTTGTTTAATCCTCATCGCTGGATTTTTGGAAGGATGTGGCTGCTGCTTTGCTGAGTTATATGCACATTCTGTACCGCTGGAAAACTCATGATTAGGCTCTGACCAGAAAACAAACCTCAGTGAGAAAGAACTGTCACCAAACCCCTAACATCCACTGTCTGCAGAGTCCCATTTCTTAGATGGGCTGGCTTTGTTTTAATGGTGTTAAGGAAAAGCTCTATTTGGAGGCAGAAAGCAGAGTGTAGCCCTGGCCTCTGAAATCAGATCACACTCGTTTGCCTATCTACTGGGAAAGGAGCAGCTGAGGATAAAGCTTACACACAGGCAGCTCTGTATAGTATTTCAAGGAAAGCTTTGGAAAAGATAAGATTCTCATTTTGTACTTTGACAAAGAGCTGCACTGACTGCAGGATTCTCCATGTTATACTCATGGCAAGTACAGCAGTTTTCCATGGTGTTGATGCAGCGCTGCCCCACCTCATTTTATTGCCCTCCCTGTTTGCCACATCACCAGCTCCAGGGAGCTGGGGGGGTGCTGTGGACGTGCCAGTCTCAGAGCCTGGAAGTAAAGGGTTCATGGGAGAGCTTTCTGAGTCTCTGCAAGCAATGGGAATTTAAGTCCGGAGAGCCTTTGCTGATTTTGCTTGAAAATAGTAAACAAGTAAGAAAAATATTATGGTTGTATCAGGTATGCAGTAAGGCTTTAAATTTGTGTTTACTTACCTTGCAAGTGTTCCACATATCCCATATTTGACCAGAGGTTTGCAAACGTGGCCCTGGGAGGGTTGCAGGGGTAATTGGCTGGCAGCCTAGGACTGTATTTAATTAGCAAGGAATTCACCGGCCCTAACTGCATTCCCTGCAGGAGCCACAACCCACATGGCTACAGGTGCTGAATTGCTTGCTCTTCAGGCCCAGGGACTACTCTTCCTCGGGCAGGAGTGCTGCATGTTGCAGCTTGTGCTGCATTTGGAAAAGAATACATTTGGATATCACTATCAGGACAGAAGTATTTTTATTTTCTGTTTTTTGCTCAGCCATGATGACAGGCAATATCACCAGATTTAGGGTCCTGCTGCCCTCTTAAAGGTACATGAGACCCTGGTTGCCATAACGTTGCTGGACTCACATTTTTTAGCGCCTTTCTGATTAACCATTTTGGGACAGCTGGGCCTGACTCTGTCTACCATCAGCTGCTGATCTTCCTGAGTTCATCTGGAGTTTCAAGTGATTGATACCTCAGAGAATTAAGCTCAAAGTACAGCAGGCGAGACCGCCTAGAGCTAAAATACCCACAGTCAAAGCCCATTAACTGAAACGTCTGCATTTCACTGAAAGTCTCTTTGGAAAGCTGAGGCTAATTTTTCCTTTGTTGCCACCATTCTAAAGTGTTCTGCCTTAATACACTAAGATATAATATACTGTTCTGTTTTTTCAAGCAGTTTAATGGCTAAATACTCTCTTTAGTGCTAATTTCTGAATTAAAAAAAAATGTTCACTTCTATTTTAATGGTGATTTTAGTTTTATCAGGTGATTGTTCTCCTGAGACATGATTCAGGTAAGCTCCTGTTATGTGTATCAAAGGGTAATTTATGGTTTCAATACATTAAATTATGTATTTTGTATCATGGTGGCTCCTCCTCAAGAACAGCAGGAATCTTGTAGAACTGTACTTCTCTCTTTGCTTGTTTTCCTTCTGATCTGTGCTTGTTTTTTCATAACTGCTTTTCAAAGGTTTGTTCCTTTATTTTGCCTCTGCTGGATAGTAAAATGAGGGAGCAGGACGAGTGTGCTGGGAGGAAAGGGGAGCTTGCACAAGGGGTGGCAGGAGGGTGGGGCTGCTGGGGATAAGGGACAAGCTGCCTGTCCCTGGCTTGGTGGTGATGCAGAGTGTGTTGTGCAAGGCTGCAGAAGTGTTGGGGTGACGAATGAGCTTGTTGTGACATTGGAAAGGGCTGGCACAAACTCCCAGTTCGGTTGGATTTTCCTTGCAAACACAATGGGTTTAGCTGAATAGGGAAAAATTGAAGTTTGAAAATGTTCGGATGAGAATTGGCATTATTACAGCCTTTTTTTAATAAAAGGGTAAGCATAATCGTAATTGGAAAATTTTCTCCTTTATATGAATGTTGAGTATAAAATCTTACATTGCAGATACTATTCTTTCAAAATTTAACTGAATGACTTCAGAGTGGAGTTTCTGGTTTTTGTTTACTTGGTTTTCCTTGCTGTCTGAGGTAAATCGTTACTTTCACTTGGCTACCGAGACGAGTCGTTCAGTTGCTTCGTCTTTCTTTTTTTTATAGAAAATACTGAATTATAATTGGGGATTGATGAGCATTTTGACGAATAATAGGGGCAGCTACATTTTCTACCCTTTAAATACGAGATAAATGCTACAATTAAATGCCAAAACATAGGATTGAAATTTTCCTTGGTTTAACCTGAGCTAATGCAATATTCTCTCTCTGCACAATTATAAGTGTGGTTGCTCTAGGGAAAAGGGGGGAAGGGTTGGATTGTAAAGCTCTGCCAGAAGCATCTCCTGCCCTCTCAGGAGTCTGCTGGAAGATGGAGTCGGGCAGGAGAATGCAGAGAACTTTTTCTGCTCCTTAGTGATGTAAAACACCCGCAGCACGGAGCTCACGGCGCAGCATGGAGCAACAGGAACTGCCACGCTGTTTGCAGGAACAGCCAGCAGCGCTTAGGGAGGCAGGAAAAGGCCACATACAGAATCATCTTGACTTGGTGCCTCCTCCTAGCTCTGGGTAAGGGTTTGAAAACACAAAAGTTTCACCAAAGCTGCAGTGTTTATTTGCTGTTGATCACACTGTCCCCCATGAATTTCTTTAATGCCTTTTAAAATCCATTTTCAGTCTCCACAACCTCCTGAGGCACTGACTGCCACAGTGCAATTATGGATGGTAGGAAAGAGTACTTCCTTTTGGGTGTGTTTGTTTTAAACCTGCTGCTAAATGCCTTTGTTGGATGTCCCCTCAGCTTTTGTACTGCAAGAGAAAGTGAACAATTACTCTGCATTTACCTTCTCCATTCTGAGTTTTAGAGACTGCCATCATTTCCCTCTGCAGTCATCTTTTTTTTTCCAACCTGAGGAGCTTTTGTCTATTTCATTTCTTCTTGCAGTGAAACTGTTCTGTATCTCAAAAAAGATAAATGTGTGCTTTTTATTAATCCTCTCTTTCTTTCTCCCCTCAGACAAAAGTGCCAAGAAAACCCTATACAGGAATGCCATGGTTAGAAGTTTCTTTGGTGCTTCTTTGTGCCAAAATAATTAGCTTTTGGCTCTTGGAAATTACCAAAAGCTTCTGAAAGGAAGAGAAAATGTTGTTCTTGTAGCCCCCTTCTGTTTGAAATTGTGTTCATATCCAAAACTAGGTAAGAGAATGCAGCAAATAAACAGAAGTTTATTTGAAACAGAAGTGTCTGAGTTTGAAGTTCTCCTTTGTTGCCAACAAAACTTCTAGCTTAAAACAGAGAAATTGAGTGAGTGCAAGGAAGTGACAAAACTGGGACCTGAGAGTTCAGGAAGTTCAGTCAGTCGGTCTGTACTGAGCGAGGTTGGCAGCACTAACAGGACACAGCAGCTCCAGAGTGGGGCTGTTTTATTCTACTTAGTCCAGAATAAGCACGTATCTTCTAGTATGTCTAAATCTGAAAGGACAAAGGAGTAAAAGAGAGCACATTTTTATTTTAAGTTTCTGTGGTCCTATCTGGCACAAATACTCCATCTGAGAGAGGCAAATGCAAATGTCTCTAGATCTCAGCACAGCCATCTGCAGGGAACACCTTGCTGTCCTTTCAGTCTGGCAAAGTCACAAAGCTCTTCCACCTTGTGCCCTTTTTTCCTACTTTGTCTCATTCAAGCTGACTCTTCAAGACTCTGTACACCTACTTCTTGCTTCCTGCTGTGTCTCAGTTCTTTGGATTTCCCATCTGCTGTGTACTGATGCCCTGTACTGTCTCCTCCTGCCATTTCCCTTTCCTTTTCTCTGCCCCTGCACAGAGAGCTGCTCTCACAAGATGAGGTTGTGTCCCTGTGTAAGGTCTTCCTGGAAACTTGTTTCTTCCAAACACCTACCAGATACCTCAGGAGATGAGCTTTCACTTCCTCTTCTTCATTATCTATCTAAAAATTAAATAAATAAATAAATAAATATATATAAGAATGAAAATATCTTAGTTTTATTTTCCCATGCAATTGCTTTTTGCTGAGTTTCCTGCTAAGTTCCCAGTGCTGCTTGGGCCTTTCCTCGTTGTCTTGTTACCACCCACTCATTAGATCATGGCTGAAATTAGCTGGTGAGAAGTACAGGGCAGGGTTGATTCCTCTCGCTTCTGTAGCAACAGCTTGATATGGTTTTAAGTTGTTTAAAAAAAAAAAAAAAAGAGAACAACAAAATAAGCACTCTGCAACTGGGGAAACCAAGGCAGGAAGGCCAGGTACTCATGGAAAGTGCTGGTGAAGGTCTATAACAGAACCAGAGAGAGCTCACACAGTACCAAAGCTTGTGCTCCAAGTTGATCATTCTATCTGCTTTTGTAACTGTCTTTAATGACAAACAGTCTTTAGGATTAAATATGGGATTCCTTTTGGGGAAAAATATTTTGGGAAAATTGTTTATAGTAAAGTGCAATGATTTTATGGCACAGTGTTTTCTGTATCATTTTTGCTTGTTTTGGGGGAACTCAATAATGATAAATGTACTCATGTCATTGGAGTGTTTGGTTTCAGTAAGATGATGATGATGATGATGATCTGTTAAGGATATGATGGAAATGTTACTATTCATGCCTAAATGATAATAATATTTCCTATTTGGGACCAGTAAGTTACTTTAGGTGCCCTCAGCACAGAGTTAACATCCCATGAAATGATGTCCCATCAATATTTTGGAGACTGTCCCTAACTGTTTTTTATGCCAGTGAGCGACAGTGGGTGCTCCCAGTGCAGTGAAGTGATGGTGAGGGGTGAAAGGTGATTTGATGAGCTGAAATCAGAGGGCTGAGGCTTCCAGCAGGGTCTGGTCTGCTTTGGATTAGGCACAAGCAGCATGTAGAGTGCAGTCAGGTTAGCTAAACTTTCTCTGTGGGAGACACTTTGAACTCTGCAAGGGAGAATTTCTGTTGCAGGCAAGCCATGTATATAGTAAAATATCATAACTGTGTCCAGAAATAAATCAGCCAAGTGTGGCTTTTGCTTTATGATAAATCCTGTCAGTTCAGAGCAGGTCCCCAACCCATGAGTATCCTTTGCCATAAAAAGAATGCTGATAGGTAATAGATGAAACAGTGTGAACCTCTCACTTGGTGGCACAAATCTGTGCAGCATAGTCTGGGAAAACGACTCTCCTAACCATCCTGGTTGGCTCCATTCTCTTTAAACATATGTATTTTCAGGTTTCAGTTCTGCTAACGATATGCTGCTTTTGTGACTCTTCCTCACAGGAACCCAGGCAGAAGGATGTAGTTTTCCTCAGAAGTGGCAATTTTTCAGTCTGTCTTTATATTTTACGTTGTAGAATGTAATAAAATCCAAACCCTGCCACTTGTACATTCATTTAATATGTATTGTTGCTTTCCACATTGGTAATACTCTGGATTTTTATTTTTTTTTTAATGCCTTTCATCCAAAGATCCCAAGCTGATTTGGCCTGATTCCCAGGTACAGCTTAGCAACACTTAGCATAAGACCAGTAAAAGGAAGTAACGGGGAATTTCACACAGTTCTTGGCTGGCTGTCAATTCAAATGCACCTACAGTGGGAGCATCCCTGGCCCGTGAGCCCCTGCTTCCCGTGGCTGTGGCTGCCTGATGCAAGGCTCCTGTCTTGGCCACAAATCCCTCTCCCTTTCTCTTACTCCCCAGAACAAGCTGTGTTTTCTCCCAGTGTTTACCAATGAGAGATAATAAATCTTCCTTAGGGGGGAACTTGGCTGGACATATAGGGGCTTGGGGCTGGGGCCATTACTCTGATGTCATTTGCTGTTGGATCACAAACATGCACTAGGCTGAAGCACACGCTTTCGGTTTTGTAACTCCCTGCATAGGTATGTGCATAATTTTAATTTCTTTTTCTTATCTTCTGAGGTTTAGAGTAACTCAATTCTCCAGTTTGCTAAACAGTTTCAGTTTCTTTTTCAGCAAATTTCCAGAATATATTTCAAGCTTTTATTCTGAATGTTTTTTCTTCTTTGGAGAGACTCTTGGACTTTGAAACCTGTTCTCATATGGAAAGTCTTGCCTATCTGGAAATCTGTTCCGGCTTGCTTTGCTGTTCAAAGTGCTGCTTCATGGGTGCATTTTATGTCTCCTCAGAGACATTTTGTCAGAATTTTGCTTATCTACCAGTATTGCAAAACGATCCCCCATCTTGGGCAACCAATCACTTCCTCATCCTCTTCTCATTGGTCTTTAAAGCAAAATGGAAATTAAACTGTGTCTGCTGTTATGCAGGCTGTGGATCTGGCTTTCACCTTTGGACTGTGGGCAGTATTAGCTGTGCTTACATAAAAACGTTGCAGGAAGAGGAAACCCTGCTGAACTGTGCACAGGAAAGGGTTAACACATCTGAGGGAGAAGGGGAGAAAATCAGGATGGCTGGACTCTGGCACCTTTGCTAAGTGGTTGCTTTTTCTGAAGTACATGGAAGACAGATGAAAAACCTCAGAGTTGGCCTGAATTATCTTCCTGAGCATACAGCTCTCTCTTTTTGTAGTTAAATATGACAGTTATAGTGTAGTATTTATGCACAGTCAATAAATCAGCAGAAAACCTGCTGCAGTCAGGGCATGTATCCATAGTCTGTTCTTTATATTTTAGCTGAAAATGGAATTCCTGATTTTGCTGAAGCCTGTGAAAAGAAATTCAGGTGCACATCTCCATTGGAGACTTACACAAAGTCTGATGGCTCACAGTAACCAGGGTTTGCTCCTCAGCTTCCATTACTGACCTCCCATCTGCAAACCCAGATTCCTGAAAGGCAGCAAAAAGGCAAATTTTAGATCAGGCTCCCAAACTCTTGAGTGGAGACAGAGCAAGTGAAAGGGGCAGAACTCTTTAACGGTGAGTTACAATTTTGTGGAAATTTGTAGTGTAGCTACAAAATAGAAAAAAGAGAAAGTCCTGCTGAGCAATATCCTGGAAAATACTGGTTTGGGGGTTTTGTTTGTGTTTGTTGGTTTGGGTTTTTTT
The DNA here is from genome assembly GCA_013390105.1 of Tichodroma muraria. Classification (NCBI taxonomy): domain Eukaryota; kingdom Metazoa; phylum Chordata; class Aves; order Passeriformes; family Sittidae; genus Tichodroma; species Tichodroma muraria. Next base: position 21,307 of record WAAG01015820.1, on the reverse strand, counting down.
TTTTCTGTTTTGTTTTTCCAGAAGGGGCTGTGTGACACACTGGCAGAAGCAGCCTAGCCTTTTCTAGTGTCTCGCTTAAGAGCAGCTAACTGCTGACAGAGGAGGATGTTTGGCCCTGATACAGCACACAATATCACAGGACTTGAATTTGCTCAGCTTCTGCCATCTTGAATATAGCTGTGAAGGAGCTACTATTTAGAACAATTTCATACCTTCCACACCCAGGTCCAGCTTGCACAAAAATTCTTTTAGTTAACGGGATTTCACCTTTCTGAAAGGGACAGCACAAGATCTATGGTTGCCTAAGAGCTAAACACTTCTGAATTCTCACTGTGATACTGAAAAACACACCTTGTGTGGTGCCAAGCAAGTCCCTTAGCTCTGATGACAGCCCACTTTTTTGTGTGATAGGCATCATACCTCACAGCTCAGGGAGTGGATTAATCCGTATTTTTGTAGTGATTTAGCAGTGACCATTTCTGCTCTGGCTGGAAGTGTTTTAAATTCAGCAGGAAAGTCATCAGGGCAGCTGTATTACATGACCAAAATAGGGAGCCACAGCAGCAGAGGGAGGTTTGAAGGGTTTAGCTGTTGATCCAGATTCTAAGTAGATAATTTCTGACTAATGTATCCAGTGTGCCCAAAATTCAGGTGGTTAATAGGTGCCAAAGCTGAGCACCTTCAGTGTCTAAAGCAGCATGGCTTCTGTCTCACAGGTGTATTACTTGTTCAGGGCAGAAAGCAGCTAGGTGAGAAAGAATTAAGATGAAGCAATATAAAAGTGTTAAGAAATGAACTGTTACTGCTAAAATCCTGTTAGAGGCAACAGCTTAGATGTTAAGGTGTGTTAGGACAAGAAACAAATATAATACTTCATTGTCACAACAGGGGAAAATACCACTGATCTCTTTGGTTCAAAAATTGACTGGAATTACTAATCCAGAATTCTGTTCCTTTTTATTATGGGATAGAATATCTACACAGAAATTATTTCAAAATATTTAATTATGAGATCTTAACCTACTGTAGCTGTTATGAATTATTTCCCCATAAAGACAATTTTTTTAACTATTGCAGTTGAAGAAATGTAGTAGATGAGTGTATTTTCAAACAAAAAACAAGAAAAGTTTAAACTTTATAGAGAAGATGAATGTCCGCTGCCACAGCTGCCAGGTAGTCAGCACTACAAAAACAAACTGTACAGAGGAGGAGTAAAAGCCACTCTAGCTGCATTTATGCATGTTAGCAATCATAGTGTCTGTAATTTCAGGAATAAAAAGTGTCTCATTAAACTAAATGAATGTCTTGCACTGTGCCTAGAAGATTTTTAGCTCTTGCAGTGTCCAGCTGGAGCAGGATCCAAAAAACAAGATCCTCAAGAAAGAGGGAGAGTATGTGAACCTTGCCTGCTGCTGCCCTTGGAAAGGTCAACCTGTGAAATGGGAAACAAGAGTTTCATCTTGACCTTTAAATACTATGTTTGGACGGGGAAGAAATAGCTTTTAGGTATCTGGTGGTCTGGAACTAAAAGTAAAAAATGGTGAAGACATGAACTTGTAATTGTTTAGCATTTCATACAGCCAGCCAAGGAGGCTGCAGGACACGAGGCCGTTGGGTTGCCAGCTGGAATTGGCTGAGGTCAGCCGGAGGCAGAAGGGAGTCTCTGACCTCATCTGGTTGACATGAGAGCTATGCATAGGTGGCCTCATCGAGTTCCCAGTGCCAGGACCTGGCGGTGTTAGGTGGCATCTTCTACCAGTAGTTCAGTTTCCATTCAGGCCTTTGCAAATCCGTTCCTGTCCAGGAGTTATCTTTCCAGACTAACATGCAGCGGTACAAAAATACAGTATCTGCATTTTTATCTTATCTATAGAGATACAAATCCCATTTGGTTCAGTCTGGCTCCATTCATGTGCACTAATCACTTGAAAAAAATATTTATCTGTTTATCCCTCCTGACGTTTCTGCTATGATTGTTAAAATTCAGAAACCTTAATTGCAGACACACATGCACAGCTTATGGAGAGCCTGGATAATGGAATGGAGTCTCCAAGTTTGACAGCGTTCTTTTTCAAAATGAGCTGCTTTTCAACTATTAACTTATCTACTTTTGGTTCAATAGAATTAATTAATGATATAATGTTACTTGAAAAATATCTGCAGAAGTTTTTTAAATAACAAACTTCTTTCTAAAGCCAATATAGAGACTGCAGATCCTGTGTGCAAGTGTTGGCCTTTTTCTGGTGACAAAAGGGATGAATACATGCCTGAATTAAATGAGTTTACATCTCTGATAATTCTGATCAAAATGGGCAATGGTGTCTTTACCAACATCTGTATTTTGTAATGCTTTGTGATGGGGCATTAGAATTCACCTGTGATGTTGTGCAACAACAGTATTGTCAAAGTGCTTCACAAGAATGGAGTGGGAACTGAAACTGATTTCGCCTGCTGTTGAAATGAATGGCAAAAACATATGTGGAAAAAGCCTTGGAATTTAAAAGCACTGGAAAATATTATCAGTTTCTTTATTATTTTAAAGTAAGATTCATGTTGGCAGTGCGGCTTTTGTGTGTTTTGGATTTACTCCTGGAAGAAAACAAGCATTCATGAGTGGACATAGTGCTAAATACTTCCTCAGTCTCCTTCCCCTTATCTGGCTGCTGCTGGGGGTGGCTGCCAGGCCTATTGGAGCAGGAAACCTTGAAGAGGAGGCTCAGGGAGGCCCTTATTTCTTTCCAAAATTACCTGAAAGGAGGTTATAGCCAGGTGCAAGTCAGGCTCTTCTCCCAGGCAACCAACGGCAGGACAAGGGGATACGGCCTCGAGCTGTTCGGGGAGGTTTAGGTTGGACATTAGAATGAAATTTCTTCCCAGAAAGGGTGATTAGACATTGGAAGGGCAGCCCAGGGAGGCGGTGGCGTCACCGTCCCTGAAGGTGTTTAAGGGAAGACTGAACGTGGCACTCGGTGCCCTGGTCTGGTTGACAAGGTGGTGTTGGGACATAGGTTGGACTCGATCTCAGAGAGACTTTCCAGGCTAATTGATTCTGTGATCCCTCCTTTCAGATACTTATTTATCTGAGTGATAGGAAATGTTGAAGGGTTTACGTATTTTCAGTTTTGCCACGATTAATTTGTTGCCATGCTGCCTTGACCCAGGTACACTGAGGCGCCCTTGTCAGTGTGTGATGCCCAGACCCAGGCACCGCCTGTGGGATGGCTGTTTCCTGACCTGGGAAACGATCGCACGTGGCGGGGCTGGGGATTGGTGTTTAACTGAAACCTCCGGAGACCAGGAACGGGGGCGATTATGTCACCGGGTGAGCAGCTGAGGGGCTTCGCTCGGCTCCCCGGGACCGGCACACGGCTCCTGCACACTCCCCTTAGCCCCGCGGGGCTCCCCAGCCATCGAGGGCCGCGCGGGCCGAGGTGAGGCGGCGGCGCGGGGACTCATCCGCGGGTACCGGGAGGCACCGGGGCAACGCGGCCGCACCGGGA
>WAAG01015820.1:0-13250 GCA_013390105.1 Tichodroma muraria | reverse complement strand
ATGAAGTAATGGTGCTAGAGTAAAAGTGCGGGGAAAAGAGAACAGTCTTCTCACCTGCCCTTTTCCCCCAAGCTTTTCCTATTTTCCAGTGATGATGTTTCAGCAAGATCTGTCTAGAATTGTCTGAAAATGGAGCTCATGCCAAAATCTTAACCTAAAGAGTTTTTGAAAAGGAAAGCAAGGCTTAACTCTTCATTTATTTCTTCCATTCTCGATTTTTGTAAAACCTCATATCCTGCAGTTTGTGGTTTAGTTGTGGATTTGGGCTGCAAATGGTGAGTTCAGGCCCAGACTAAAAACACAATGGTGGCCTTATGTGAAGTTATTGATTAACTGGACTGCCCTGTTCCCTTGTGACTGATATCTGGCTGCTGGCAGTGATATGGCCTTTCCTCAGGGCTCAAGGAATATTATTTATGAACTGGTCACAGAAATGTGACTTCTGTTTTATGTCCTTGTGAGACTCTACTGTCTGACCTTCATAAATGGTCTGGTCACAAGTCAGAGGACTGAGAGAACATAAGTTATGTTCTGAAATACATATTTTCCTCCTTCTGTTGTGTTATACTGAATTCAAGAGTCAGCTGTGACTGCACTGCAGAAATAGGCTCCATGAATTTTAGTGCAGAAATATGTACATAGCTGTCTAAGAAGTAGCTCAAATTACTTTCTCCAGTGTGTGAAACACTGCACTGTTTGAGGTGTGCAAACTGGGACTGATGGATAGGATGCCTTCCAGTTCCACTGCTGTTCCCTGCTAGCCTGAGCATATGTTTCTGTGCTAAAGAGCTCCCTTGTGGAAGCAGCTCTTTGTGATGGACTCTGAGCAACCTCTTCTTTTTTTCCCCTGAAATTCTGGAGTTGGATTGGGATATCTTAGAGGCTGGAGCAGGAATTTGTAGGCTTTTTTAAACATCTGTCAAAGAGTACTTACTGTATGTAAATAACCTGTTCATTTATGATATTGAAATAGTGCTTCAAAACTGAGAGTTCATAAGGTCACACTCAAGGAGACTAACTTTGCTGTCTTTTATTTCAGTGGCACAGAAGCTTCTGCCAGCATTTTTTAATTTTGCTTTCATGATGAACCTGTGCTGGTGCAGAATGCAACCGATTATCACTCACTCTGCACAGGGCAGAGGCACATGAATAGGCTGTGCTGCAGAAAGAGATGTGAGATCTGTTTGTGTGTTTCTGGAAGAAATTAGATCAGAGCTCCTGACCCTGAGCTACAGGGAGAAAGAGAAACCCAACCGTGAAACCTGTTGGGTTTGAGGCAAAGATCTGCAGGAATGCTGCCTGAGATGGTAGGAAACGCATTAGTGTGTTTTTTCACATTTGTGAAGGAAGAAACCCAGAGGAATACCTAATAAGCTTAACTGTAGCAGATCCACAGAATAACCCTAAATTGATTAAGTTTTTGCAGGAACCTTGAGACGCTGAAAATCATCGGGGTTTATATGTGAAAGGTCTGACTTATTGCAAGCACGAGTACTTGGTGGTTGGGCCTGTGCTGTGCAAGGGGTGGTGTGAACAGCTGGGAATACACTTGGAGGTTTGCAAGCTGGCTGTGGGGTGTGCAGGCAGAATTTTTGGTGCAAGGCAGATAGCAGCTGCAGGGGCAAGAGGGAAGCTGCTATCCGAGAGCTGCAAAAGGGAAAGAGCTGAGGTCAGTGGGAGAGGCCTATCTTGCTCTACAGATGGGCTGTTAATGATGTACACGCTTAGTGATCCCCCTAGGCAGGCGCTGTTGGAAGCGGGAAAAGAGGTGCTGATGTAGTACTGAGGGGCTGGATGAAATGTAAGCAGCACACACAGTGTCTGTTCTTGATAACTAATTCAGGAGACTATATTCTGTACTTGTTTAGTGGAGAGACATAACCGTTCCTGTTCTACCACTATGCACTTTTTGGGTCAGTTACAGCAGTATTTTTCTTTCTGACCACCAACATCTTCTATTGCCTGGGAAATACTACACACTCCTTCATGTCTTCCACTGTGCTTGTTTGAGGGTTTGTTGTGAAATTTGTGTGTTTTCAGAAGGCTGTCTTCAAGCAGAAATGACTGGCAGGTTAAAGCCAACAATTGCTTTTCCTCTGTTAAACACAATGACTTAAGAAGAGAAACAGAAGTCAGTTGTTTAAGGAACACTCATGCAAATCAGACTGTCTAGTTTTTTTTGAGGGCAAAACAAATCAATTTAATACTGTTTGGGAATAACCATCAAACAGTTTTTACATGCTCCTTCCAATTTAACTGCTTTATCCCTTACATCTGACTGAAGAACTACAGAAAAAGTACAAAAAAATTCCTTTTTTTAAAATTAGGCATCTATTTTGAAATTGGATAACTAAGGCCATAGGCAGAAGGTTTTTGTTCGTGCAGGTTTGTGTTTTTCATACTGCAGTGTATGTGTCTCAGAATCTGAAAACACCTAAAAATCTATTTTACTAAAATCCTAGGAATCATCAGTTTGCATCCCTGCAGCATGCAAGGAAGTATTGTAGCCCCTTTTAGCTTATAAAGGTACTAAATTGATCCCTATAGAGAGTGTCCTTTATAAAGCACATTCCCATTCCTGAGAAACATCACACTGGGCAGTGTAAAACAGGTTAAAATGCTTTTAAACATGCATAAGCATGCTGTCTTATTTCTTTGTGTCCTGGTTGTGAGTTGTAGTAAGCAACCTCTTCCAGGAACTGGTGTAATGAGGACAGAACATTATAATGAGGAATTTTGTGAAAAGTAATCTACCTTTTGCTTTAAAAAAAAACCCAAAGCAGTAGTAATCAGGGTGATTAATTCTTCTAAAAGGAGGTATAGTTTTGTGCCTTCTGAAATTGAGGTATATTGTGAAAAAAAAACAAATTCATGCAAGAACTTAAAAGTGGTGGTTAAATTTTTGAAAGGACTCGATTTAAATGGAAGAAGAGTTCAGAAATTAACTGCTTGATAGATATGAGGGACTGAACTCTGCTTAGCTGTCCTTTTTATTATTATAATTTTGGAGTAGTTAAATACTTGTGCTTTCACCTGCTGCCTGTCTTCATGGAAGGGTGAGTGTGTGTTGCTGGGTTAATTGTTAAGGAAAATGTTTTACGTGGTTCTGCTCCTACAGGAATCTGCAAAGTAAAAACTTGCTTTTTCATGTGAGGTGGGTTTCTGCTTTGTACTGCACAATAGGTGAGATGCCAGAGGCCTTCAGTGGAAACTGTCATCTGTTGTGCATAGCCACGATAGCAATTTATATTTTCATCTTTCTATTTGGTTCTTTATTTGGGCTTGGACACATTCAAAGATGTAAGCTTTTAAGACTACAGGATAAACTAGACAAAAGTAGATATGTTTGCATTAAGAGGCTTTGCTTATCCTCAGTGCAAAGGTCACTTTTATTTTAAAAATAGAAGCTTAAAATGTGGAGTCAAACAGTTGAGTTGGATATCCCAAGTTGTATCTCTCTAGGGAGATGTTCTGTAAGGAGTAAGGTGCTTTGTGAAGTTGGTGGTTCCTGGCACATGGAGTCTTCGTGGTCTGCCTCTTCTCCTTTTGTGCTGTTACTATTTCAGTTTCACTTAGGAGGTTTTTGAAACATGTCTTTTTTGCTGGTGTATATATATATGTGAAAAGGCCTGGGCCTTGTACCCTGGCTGTATGGTGTGGCTAAAAATATGCACAAAGTACATCAGTGATACCATGAGAGTGGGCATTCTTTTTTAACTTGAGGAGAACTAATACTGTATTAAGGGCTGATTGGCTCAGATTTTAACAGTGGGAAAGGGTAATTAAGATTGCAGACGCTTCTACCTTGTTTACCCTTGCACGTTTTATAGCAGCTTGCCAGGAGGAACTGTGATTTGCAGCGGTGGTGCAGCAGTGATGTTTTGAGCTTGCTGTGATCTAGAAAAGATGTAACTTAGTGCCGTCTCCTACAGTGTTCTCATCGCTCAGGCGGCTGGGATCTAGTGGGAAGTAACATGGGCTACAAAAAAAAAAAACCCAACAAAAACCAACAACAACAAAAACAAAATCCCCCAAAAAAGAAACATCAAAAGAACAACAAAGAAGAAAACACCCCAAAAAACCAACCAAAAAAAACAAACAATGGAAAGAGCAGCTGGTGCTGTTCTGAATTTTAAATGTAGATTGTTACTTATGTAATGCAGTCTTGTAGATTGAGTATTGGAATTTTTTCTTCTTTCTTAAACTTTATTCTTACAGTGCACCTCTTAGTAGTGTAGCTCTCGTGCTTTTACACCCCCCAAAAATATAGCTGGCAATAATTGAAAAGAGTTACTTTGCTTTGTATTTTTTCTGGCTCATTTCAGAATACTTAGAAAATATGTAGCAATCAATTTCAGCTGTAAGCAGCATGTTCTAGGACCGAGGTTTTAGGAATGTGCCAAGAAAAAAGTACGTTCTTGTCAAGAGACTGTTACTGTGCAGATCAGAATCTGTAGCTGCCCATAGACTTGTATTGATCTGTATTTTCACTCTGCAGAGCATTGAAAAAATGCCTTTTGGTGTAAGAACTGAGATTGACAAGGACCTCTGAAACTTGAATTGCTTATTGTCAGATAAATAAGTCTTATTTCTAAATAGCTATAATTATTATTTTTATTGATATAATTTTCTCACAGTTTACCTCATTATGATTCTTTCCTTGTGTGTCTATGCAAATTTTAGGATAAGCACCACTAGATTTGTTAAATGTTATTCTAGACTAAAAAAAATCAACAGTTCAGAGCTCCTTAATTTTACTTTTTAAAGATAAGGCAATTGTTGTTTTGTCTGTGTTCTCACAGATACTTTTAAAATCTTAAACGTGTGAAATAGTATTAAAAAAAGTAAGAATCTTGGTAAGATAGATGTTGTTGAGCAATTAATTGGACAGAAAACAAAGATCTACAGTGTGGTTAAGCTGGTGTTGCCATGCTCTGCTTCTAAGTGAGTATAATGCATTAGCACTGGTCTTCATAGCTTGTTAATGGTTCAGCCAGTGAGTTTTGATTTTAAAAAAAAAAAAAGTTAAGCTCTGCTTTGTGGGAGAATGTGCATCTGTTGAGGCAGAACACTTGGTGCCTTTAGCTGCTGCCAGGCCTCCTGATGGTGCTCCCAGGCTGGGATGTGGTGGGACCAGAGGGCTGGATTGGGACCATGTACCCTGTCCTCAGAGGGCCTGCCCTGGGGGAGCCTTCTCTAATCAAAAGAGCTTAAGCTCAGGTAACTACTTTTGGTCCAGTTCTTGCATTAAAAAGAAATCCAACCTTGCCATCATCTGAAATAAAAATCTGACCAATAGTAATGCTCCCAGTGTATTTTTGGCTGTATCAGGGTGAAGTTATTTGCTAGGCTGTCTAGCTGGTATTTCAGTAAGTATGAATTTAATGGTCATCTAAAGTATTTCTTTTCCTCAACAGTACCTTGAATAGCATTTCAGATGTGAATTGAGGAAAGCTGGTGATTAGATGACTCCTAGATTTCTTGAGTTTTGAAGTAAATTTGCAATACCTATAGCACTTTGGTGTGCTGCTCTAGTTCCTTGATGTGCTTTTTGAAGGAAGGAGGAAAGAATGTGGCAGTTTGCAAAATAAACATGAATCAGATTGTGTTGTTTCAGGTCTGGACTGTAAAGGTAAGAGTATCATCAGTAATGCTCTTCCACTTGATTTCCAGAAATGTGCAGTGAGGGATCCGTTGTGTTGATAGCACCTACTCTTGGCTATTGTCTTTATTCCTTGTGACTTCTCCAGCCATGCTGGGTGTAGGAAGGGACCAGGAGAAGGACAGGCTGGGGCTGACTGGTATTGAAAGCATATTTGATAGGCTGAAAGAGCAACAGGCACTGTGAGTAGCTGAAAATCTTTGAAAACTCCACATTTCAGCAGTTGCCCTCTCTAGAGTGTTTGGATAAGATGCATCTATAATGGTATTTCTGAAATGATTGTTATGCTGCCGAACAGGAGCATGGAGCCTCTTGTTATGCTTACTGTGCTAAGGCTGCAAACTGTGATTACTTCTGTGTTCCCTCTCCATTAAGCTGTTGTGTGAAATGTAGCTTGTTCTGGTTCAGCTCTGTACTGAAATATCCTGGCTTCTCGAGTGTTCCTCAGAAATAGGTGCTTTTCTATTTTCTATTTCAATAAGAATGCTTTTTGGAACAGGGTGATACCATGATCTCTTTGGTATTTATACTTTCCTTTCTTCATGTGTTTCCTTTTATCCTTGTACAGGAAAAAGTGCAGTGAGAGTAACTGTCAAAATATGTGAAATACTGTTGACCAAAAAGCTAAATCCAGAGATGGATTGAAGCAGGAGCAGCAGGTAATAAATAAAAAGGTAGCGTAGGCTTTTTCTTTCTGCTTGGCATTGATTATTATTCCTTGGTTCCAAGCAGTTTCCAGCTATGAGTGGTTCATACAGCATCTGCATTTGGCATTCCTATAGGAGAAGGTGCTGCTTCTCTCTAAATGCTGGTATTAACAAAAGGCCCCAGTACTCCTTTTGTAACTGGAGCTTTGGAACCTCTCTGCTAGTGTTTTGCATGGGTGCTGTGCTTAAAGGTTATTTGAGTTATTCTTGAAATAGACATCTTGAATTCTCCTTGAAGGGAAAGCATTTCTATGTCTTATTTAATGATGAAGTTATCTTGAAAGGAGACAGTGAACTGCATGGTGTAGTAACTGAGCTTTCTTTGGGTTTTTTTATTTTAAGGTTTCATGGAGAAATACTTCTTTCTGTACAAGATGAAATAGTTTTCTGTGTAGCTGACTGCCTGTAATAAAAACTGGCACTTACATACTGTGCTAGAATGCAGTTCACATTCACCAACGTGCTTTAGAAAACCAACTGGTTCGATCTGTCTTTAGAATTTATTTAGTCTGATGGGTGCAAGTACAGGAGAGTTCAGCTTAGAAATATGCAATTGAAAGGGATCTCCTGGGCATCTCAGTTCACACTGCAGCCCTTCCTTGGAGTGCAAGGCCTGGAATGCTTTGAGGGGAAGTGAAACTGGAGGGTGCTCCCCAGGCACTGCGTGGTGAGTGTCCAGCGGGCCGTAGTGTGGCTGTTGTGTCCCAAGGGACAGCTGCCCTGTCGGTGTGCAGTGCCCACGGGCTGGAGGTGCATGACACCTTCCCTGCACTGTTTCCAGCTGTGTAGGGAAAAATAGTGTGGGTGAGGGGAGGAGAGATTCTGTCTTATCAAGGTACATAGTGTGTCTCAGAGAAAAAGGAAGAATTCTGGTGCCTGGAGCTGGATGGAGATAGAGGAATGTGCAGAGTGATAGCTTTCTGCTAAAAATCTGATGTTAGAGTGTATCAGCTGTGTGGGAATCAAAGGAATCATCTGCTTCTTCTCTTTTTAAGATGTGTTTTTTTCTTAAGAGGTTTTAAAGCAATTTATGCATCGCTGGTCTCTTGGAGACATTTTATGTACATTAAACTTATGTCATGTTTTATTTGACTGGAATTTAAGTGCTTTTTAAAAATCTTAAGTTTTCAAAAAGTGACCTCTGGATTTAAAGAAGCACTTCTTATGGATAGTTTTGAGTGTCCTACAAAAGCAGCAGAAGTAACTTTACAGGAAGAAACAACTTGCTATTCACAATAGTAGTCTTAACACTCTGACCTGGTGCTCGCTAGCTGTGATGTAAGGAGGACCAAGTGATGCTTCTGTAGACTCTTCACTGTACTTAACTGCTCTGTGGCATTATCAATGGAGTGGTTTAAACCTGTGACTTGGTTCCCTGCTAAAATACTGCTCAGATGAGAACTGAGAAGGAGGATCTTTGTTAGGCAGGCCTCACAGCAGACAGCAGAGTGCACCTGCTGGAGCAGCCAGTGAGCCCCGCTGCTCCCTGCGTTCAGCACGGCCCCGGTGCTAAGCTGGTTTCAGACCTCTGTGCCAGTATCGTGCTGTGCTGGAGCTGTGCTGATCTCAGATACGGGAGGTGGGTGCTGCGCTGCTCTCTTGTGCCAAGAACAAAAAAGAATTGATCTTGGGAGTTTCTTTGCTGTGGGCTGTTAAGTGCTGTGCAGTGACAGGACTGGTGCGTTGCACAGAACAAACTAGAGAGCAGAAGTGCTGAAATGAGAGAAAGAGTTCTGCAGCCAAAGGTGCAGAAGAACTGAGAGCTCTATTGCCTCAAAAATGGCATTGATAAGTATTTGGAGGGGAGTCAATATCTGTAAGTGTCTCTTAGAGCTGTTTTTCTGCCCCATTTGCACAAACATTTGTGAGGATGAAATTAGTAGGTGATTAGTAGGTCATATGATTTTGAATTATTTTAGGAGGTGAAAAATGTTAAACAAAAATGTATTTGGTGTTCATAGCGTAGTCAGTGCCGTTCTTCTCCTGTGTGCTATTTCTGGCTAGCAAATCTTTGAACAGCACATCAAATACATGGGGGTAGCATGAGCATTGGCTGCTCTGTACTGGCAAGCAGCCTTACCCTGTCCTTCATGGGCAGGGGGACACGTGGTGCCAGCACCTCTCTTTCTCCCTGTTTGCTGAGTTTTATTGTGGCAGAACTGGGGTGACCAAAGTCTTGGCTTGCTAAAACTCCTACCCCAAAGTTGCCGACACTCATGCAGGGAAGCTCAAGGCTACATTGGAAGTTATTCCCTGCTGCAGAACCCACTGAGCAGTGCTGGGGCTGGGTTCAGGAAATTACAAAGAGGTGAAGATACTTCGGCATTTGGGAAGCTACTCCTTGCATTGTAAGGTGTCCAAAAGAATAATTTACTTCTGTACAAAATAGACATCTGCCTGACTTTGGCTCAGACACAAGCAGGTCTGAGTTGTAATCGTGTACAGTCACCAGTGAACAGAAAGGTAATTTAAAAATGAATCATTCTGGTGATATGGGAGGCAAAATTCTCTGCTGGTTTCACTGTCTTCCTATGGTACTTGGAAATTCCATAACAGGAGTGGTTTCAGATTTCAACAGCTGGATTTTTTTTCTTACCTTATTTTTTCCAAATGATTGCCACTGACAAGCTAGGATGCCACAGGCATGTAGTCTTGAGGTAGTCTCTTTTCCTAAGATGGATGCATTTAATAATAGCTTGAATTACTGAGAAACTTGAATACTTTAGACAAGTTGTAATACTGAAATTCAGTTGTTCATTCCAGGGAAACATTAGCAGAACTCTTAAAAATCTGTATGTTTGACTAAATATTGAGTACTTACTATTGAGCCTGTAACACAGGCTGTTGTGATTGGCATGCAGGATTGCAAATTGTCTACTTGGAAGATTATTTTTAGTAATGTTGCAGTTTTTGAATTAGATCTGAAAGCAATCCAGTGAGCAATAAACTATGCAGTTCAGTCTTATGGCATTGCTTATTAGAAGCTCTGAAGACAAAAGACTTGCAGCCTTCAGAGCACCACGTTCCTGGACTTCTGAAGCTGATGAAACTGGGAGTTCCTTTGGACCCGTAATTCTTGTGCTCTAATGCCCAGCCTTTGGCTCTGCCCCTTTTTTTACCAGCTTACCAAACTGCCAGGAAATAGTTGGAAAGGATGAAAGAAAAAAAACACAGCACCAATCAAAGCGAGAGCAAACCAACAATGAACCAATAAAACAACTACAATAGGACCAGTAAACCTGACAGAAGAGCCAGTGTAGCTGGGATTTCAAGATCTGTGTGTTACATGTATTCAAAACTTAGTACTGTTTTACTTGTATGTTGATATTGCCCCCTTTTATGTGATCAGGGTGGTGTGGAGTGGTTTGTTGTTGTTTTTTAATTTCTGCTACAGCATTTTATAAGATTTTCTTTCTAGTCTCTTGCAACTAAAATCATCTGTTTCTCCTAAGTCTTGAAGGTCTTTTTAATCTACTGACTCTGACCAAGATTTTCTTTTGCTGCTCAACTCTGTTCTTTTGAGGTTCAGTTAGTCCTAATTCTGCTTGGTCTAAATAAGGCCTCCTTTTCTTCACTGGATTTTTCACCTTGGTGTTTGAATTCTCATTAATCTGGGCCTTTCTTCTGCCGAAATAAGCTGTTTTGACCTTACCTGCTTCTTGAAGCAGCTGAAATACTTCCGTAGCTCTGTGGTAAAATATAGAGCAGGGCATGGATTTGTCTGAAAACTAAGTCACCAGAGAAAAATGTTACTTTTTAAATATGTTATTTCTTGTCAGCATGATTTGCTCGTGAAGGCCAAAGCCAGGAGCTGGAAGGTGGTGTGATGCTTCCAAATCTCTGGGTGGTTTGTAGGATGGTATCCAGAGCTTGCAGAAGGCCAAATGACAATGCATTTTTGCCTGTTGTTGGCATAAGCAGAGNGTACTTGTTTTTTCCTAGCTATCTTTGAAAGTCTTTTGGTATGTGTTTAGAGTCTAAAATTATTTGTACATATAAATTATCAAAGGAAAGGCCAGTAATGTACTGGCAAGGTAAAGGCTGCTCAGATTGCTATTAATAAATTCTGAGCATAAAAGTGACTAAGTTGGAATGTAATATTGAAGATCAGAAGAAACTACTCTCACTGTTCAAATTGGTTCATAAACAACTGAAATAACTAATATTCTGTTCTGACTTGTTAGTTACAGACCTGTAGAGGATACAGCCTGTAGAGGATACATGGTTTTGTGGAATATGTTTGTGTTTGGTCCTTCAAGGTTTTGGGGTTTAGGTTGGGGTGGTTTTTGTTTTTTTTTTCGTCATTAGTGTTTCTCCTGGCAAATAGAGCCAGTGGTTTTTTTGTAAGCAGCGTTAGTGGCAGTATTTTGAATCTAGGAAGGATTATTATTTAATCACTTTAATGTGAACTCATTGTACATCTCCTCAGTGTTCGGTACTTGACTCTATTTTGCCCTAAGAATGTTCCTACTGCATATATGGGAAGGAGAATGTACAGACTTCTTTGGGGCTGGAACTTCTATCCCTGAAATAAGTGTTTCAGTGTATACATTGGCTTGAGTCTTTCTGGAGAAAAACATTTTACAGAAATAGACTTTCTTGTTATTGATTTTAAGTGTTTTTGATTCAAGAATCTTTTTTTGAGGATAAGGTAGGCAATGCAGTACATTAACTAATCAGACTTTTATTTAGAGCTAGAAATGGAAATCTTGCATTTGCTGCTCTTTTTCTCATTATGAGAAGTTCTTCCATTTTACTCTGTTTATTTCAAAGTTACAGTTCTCCTTGGCTTTATCTTTAAAGGTCCTATGAGAACTGTAAGATGAAAAATAATTTTCTTGGACAGCCAACCATTGGTGATCAGCTGCTCCTTGTACCTTCAGTTTCCCTGCTTCTGCCTGGGGAAATGGTACATGTTTTATTTTGCAGGCACTTGACCACACTGCAGTGAGATCAAACAGAGAGCTGGAAGCTGAGCAAACATTTTCACAACAGGAAAATAGCAGAATCTCCAAGTATCAGTGAAGATTCTTACTGTTTATTTTATAAAGAATACTCTTAAATTCATTGGCGTTCAAATGAAGAAATGCAGACTGGGAATAGTTTCTTTTGTAAATGTTTTGTTCCCCCATGTGCTTTTGTAGCAATGTAATACAAAAGGTCTTTGCTGGAGCTCCAGCCTGGCTGCTCCAAGAACACTGGTGGATTTATTGATGGGTGTTTTTGCCAGACAAAAGGAAGCAGTCTCACCTATAACGATGGATCCACAGAATTCAGACAAAACTATTTTGGTAACTGTTCACTTAAAATTGTTGAAGGGAAGCTTTTTTTTAGGGTAAGACAAATCATCTTGTTGGGATTTGGTGCTATTTCACTCTGAAAAATAACCTTTAACCAGGTCACTTTTACTCCAAAACAGTGACCCTATGTTTGCACTTCATTTTTGCCTTGAGCTGACCACAGATGTGGGAGGTTGCTGTGGCTCTGCTGATGAGATGCTGTATTTTAAGTTGTGGTCATGTCTGAGTGTTGATGGTGTTTTATTGAGAATTACCTGGTTCTTTTGAGCTTCCAGGGCAGTTTAATCATAAAGCCGAACCGATCTTGTTGAAAGTCTGTTCTTTCTTTGCCCCATTGCAGAGTTGTCTCTTGTGTCCCTTGCATTAATCTCAAGCTTGAAGAGCTGGTTAAGGGAACTAAACTTGACCAAAATGCTTTTGTTGTATCATCTTACCATAATTCTCTGTTCTGAAAAGAAACCCACCCAGCTTAGGCTTGTCAACTCAACAGAGGTATTGATCATCACACATCCTTTCTACTCGGTTCTTATATTCTTTCATGGCTCTGAGCATGTCTGTCCTAAGACCATTTACAGAGCCCTCAGTACGTACTAAAGGTTGGCAATGAGGTAGAGCTGCTTAAAAAAGCACAGGAAAATCCTGTCCTCTCGTGTTCTTACAGAGCTTGGCACAGCCAGCAATTTACCACTGGTTGCTGCTGAGCCCAGTGCACAGGGAGGAGAACCTGCTTCACCTGGAGGATGTGTTGCTCAGAGGTTGTCCCAGCAAAAGTCAGGCTGTCTGAAATGATCCTCTCCATGTCTGTGTAGCTGGGATTCCTGGTGGAGCATGGAATGTCTTTGGTGCCAGATGATAGTGAGCCTGGGTGAATAACTGCTTGCTTGCTGCAGGAGTGGCTTGGAGAGTATGGTGTAGCAGCAAGGCTGAGAGTTATGGGAATAGCCAGGACTTTCAAGCTTTGGTTGGTTTAGCTGAGGCATCTTTAAATCCTGTAACAATTCCCTGTGAGCTGGTCTTTTCTAAGATAGCTTCCCAACTGTGCAGCAAACCACTTTTAAGGGAAGAGTATGTGAATCACACCTGTTGGGCCTGCTTACCAGAGGGCCCAGAGTGCTTGGTTGGACTGATCAATCCTCATCACTTGCTGTTTGATCCCAAGGCTTTGTCAGCAATAACTTTCTTAAGGACGTCCAAAATTTTCAGCTGTTACACTGAGACACTGAACAGTGCTTTGATTCTTACATAGGGTGTTTGCAACCACTCCTTTCTTACCTTCCAGACTGAATTTATGGAAGAAAGGACAAAAAGGGAATGGGAATATGCCAGAAGAGGCAGTGACATTATGCTGCTTTTATCTTGGTTTTACCTTTGCTGTTACTTTGGCAGCTGCATTTCTGATTTCCAAACTTAGCAGTTTCTCCTAAAAATCTATTCACATGCTAAATCCAAATACTTCTATTATCAGCATCATCTTTGCATCAATTTTCATGGTAATGCAGTTTTTCCAGTGCTTGGCAGTGTGTGTGTTTCTTGAGTGTCCCATTGTAGGTGTAACCATGTTTCCCATCAAGTTGTGCATAC